>JAAGAY010007728.1:0-17313 GCA_011801015.1 Ardeotis arabs
CAGGGCCGAGGGGGCCCGGAAGCCCGACGGCACGGCGGGGCAGGCGGGCCGGGCCCGGGCCGCTCCGGCGGCTCTGCCCCGGCGGGACCGAGCGGCACAAGTTGGCAGAAGCGCCCCGGGTGCCCGCCGCGGCCCCGGCCCCCGCTCCCTCGGCAGCCCGCGACCTCCCCGGCGGCCCGCGGCCGCCCCGGCGCCGGAAGGGGGCGGCGGGCCCGCACCGCCGTGGCGGGCACCCCCGGGCCGAGCACCCCCGGGCGGCCACCCCGGCCCCGCCAGGCCCGGCCCGCGCCCCCGCCGCAGGCCCCGTCCCCGGCGCCCCCCCTTACCGGGGCGCTGCTGGGTCTCCGCCGGCCTCCTGCCGCGGGGGCCCGGCTCCTGCTGGTCGCCGCCCTGCGCGGCGGCCGGCACGGCGGCCGGCGGCATCTCGTCCGCTTTAATGACCATGGGGCCGCGCCGAGCCCCGCGCCCGCCCGCCGCGAAGGACAGCGCCGCTCCGGCCCCACGTGGTGCCGCGGCCCTGCGCCCCGCTACGGCGCGCCGCCCGGGACCAACCTCCGCAACCCGGCGGCAACGCCTTAAAGGGGCAGCGCCGCGCGGCCGGCTCTCCCTGGGCAATCGCCCCTCCGGGCCGCCCCCGCCGCACTTGGGACGGGGCCACCGGCGGGGGCACGGCCCAGGGAGGCCCCGCGGGCCCGGGGAAGGGCACTGACTGCCTCAGCTCCCGCTTGGATGCCTGCGACCTTCCCGGAGGCTGCAAGGTCGCCGGCCGGGCGGGCCGCACCCGGGGAGGGCGGGGGGGGGTGACAGCGCCCGGGCTGCCCCGGCCGCGGGCCCGGCCCCCGCCTCGGGAGGGCCCGGCGGGGAGCCGGTGCCGCGGGGCCTGTGCGCCCTGTCCCGCACGGCCACCTCTGCCCCGCACCCGCCGGTGCTCCGGGACCGGCCCCGGGCCCGCGGGGCGTTGGGGGGTTCCCCAGGGCAGCGGGGAACCGGCGGACACGGACGGAGGCCGTTAACACCGGGCATCTGCCCTGCGCTGGGGTCTCGGGGACAGGAGGGGCTGCGGGGCGCAGGCGGGACAGGCGGACAGGGCACGGACCCACCGCCTGGCACCGCGGAACAACGTGCGGCCCAGCAGTTCGTAGAATAGGTCACAGAATGGTTTGGGTGGGAAGGCACCCTAAAGCTCACCCAGTGTAGGGACCAGTCTGGGTTATTTAGGGACCCTAAAGCTCACCCAGTTTAGGGACCAGTCTGGGTTGTTTAGGGACCCTAAAGCTCACCCAGTCCCACCCCCTGCCCCGGGCAGGGACCCCTTCCACCAGCCCAGGGCGCTCACAGCCCCGTCCAGCCCGGCCGTGGTCACTGCCAGGGACGGGGCACCCACAGCTCCTCTGGGCACCCTGGGCCAGGTCCCACCGCCCTCACAGGGAAGGGTTTCTTCCTCACCTCTCATCTAAATCCACCCTCTGCCAGTTTAACGCCATCGCCCCTCGTCCTGTCCCCCCATCTTTCCCGTAGGCCCCCGTTAAGGACTGGAGGCCGCTATGAGGCCTCCCTAGAGTTGTGGAGGGGCTCTGGGTGCTGAGGCCCCCCGGCCCTGGGAGGGAGGCACAGGTGGTCGCGGTTGGTGGCTGGAGGTCCTGGGCGCCGAGGCAGGACACGGCGACGCTCTGCAGATTTCAATCTCTTTATTAACAAAAAGGCGTATTACAACAACTCCTAAAGTACAGCTCCATACTCTAGTCTCTGGGCAGTAACACATTTTGAAAAGCACTTGGTTAAAAAGCAAAGTCGACATTAACATCGTCCTGGCGAATAACGGTGTCATGTAGCAAAATGAACATTCAAATAAAGCAGAGCAGTGTCAAACCTTTGGCATCTGTCCCACCGCAATGGCTCTCCCCAGCACGAGGCACAGGCTTTTATTGTTCCCAGCTGAGCTTCGCAAACTCAGCCAAGCAGAATATTTTTGCTCCGACGAAACCACAGCTGCTCTGGGACCAGCAGAGCTGTACCCAGGGGTGCTTCCTGCCTATTCCCTCTACCAGAGCCTTTCCCGGGGTCCGGAGCACAGCTCCGGCCGGGCAGAGGCGATGTTACAGCCATGGCAAGGACTGGGATGGCAGCGACCTTCTGCATGACCTTGAAACACCGGAGCAAATACAGACGGTGCTCGTCCCTGCAGGGCCAGGGGGCTGCGGCTCAGCACCTTACCCGCGTCCCCCGGGGGAGAAAGGGCCTGTTTTTTCAGACATATAAAGATTTGAGGGATTCCCATGGCCTGATAGTCTCATTCCTGCTATAATTGCAATGGCAGGAAAGGGGATTTTTTCTGGAAGCCACAAGATCAGTGAAATCTACTGGAAAGAGGCGGGACGCATCACCACACCCCATGGAGGACCAGGTGCCGCCTGGGTTCGTGTTGGGTGCCCTCCTCGCGCTCACACCCGCAGCTTCACCACCCTGTTCCTGCCCAAAGGCCCGAGGGGAGGGAGGGGGAAAGGAAGGGATCTGATAAGGTGCCAGTACCGAATGCCGCGCTCCGTGTCCCCCTGCCCACGGGCGCCGGCCCCTCGCGTGCCCACGGCCGGGACGGCAGCATCCCTGCAGGGCCAGCCCTCTGGGCAGCGCTGGCAGAGAGGAGACAGCAGCAGCCTGGCCTTGGGGAGCAAAGGGCAGCTTTAACCAGCGAGGAGACGCGGCGCTTTCATCTTTGTGCTTTTACAGGCCACGCCGTCTGGCAGGATCCTCCGTGGCTGCTGCGCTCCTCGGTCCCAGGTTTCTCTGGCTCACCCAGCCCCGGCACGCTGGCACTGCTGATCTTATCCACGGCGTGAGGCAACCTAGGGCGTAAGGGAGTTTTCTCTCCCCTCCTATTGTGTTTCCCATAGGACTTGGCAGCCAGGCGCCGACGGTGCAAGAGGGTGACAAGAACAGACGTGCAGCGAGGCAGCTGCAGTGTCACCGCGGTTGGACTGGCTCGTCAGGGCTGCTGGGAAGCGAGGGCTGGCGCTCCCGCAGAAGGGCAGGACGCCGTGGTTTCGCTGGGGCAGCAGGAGCCACTGCACAAGGCTGCACACAAGGACCCCAAAGTGTTTGCCCAGGTCCCAAAAAATGAAAGTCCATCAGCGTGCTGCTGGTGGGTGAGCTAGCCAGGCACCGCTGCAGTGCTGCCACTCCTCTGCCTCCCAGGAGCTGATTTTGGGGAACTCGTGCTCTGTGTGGAGCAGAGCAATCCCTGAGCACTGCTGGCTCCTGCTCTCCACCCGCTTCAGGCGGGACGTTTCAAGCTGCGTCGCTGCCAGCTTTCCTGGGCATCCAGGAGCAACCACCCCTGACCCCTCCGTGGCAGCCGCCCCTCTAACACCCCTCAGGTGTGCCCTGCGCCTGCACCAAGGCCGTTCACGGAAAGCCTTGGCTCTGCCTCATGCAAAGCCTCCCCAAGGCAGCCGGATGAGGCCCCGCTGCGGACAGGTCTCTGCACAGTGCCCAGCCACAGCGGGGCAGGTCCTGCAGCCTCCCCAGGGGGTTTTTGGGGACGGCTGGGCTATTCAAGGCCTCGCAAGGGGATGGGAAGGATGCAGCTGGGAGCGCTTAGATCAGCCCCAGCAAGCACATTCAGAAAATATGGCTTTTTCATTAACAGCATCAGGAGGGAGAGCTTCCTGACCGGTCTGCCCAAAGTTAAGGTCCAGGGGAGCGTGCACCGAGTCGCCAGGACCGGCTCTGCCTCCCGGTGCCGCTGGCTCCGGCACGGGCGCAGCCGGAGCGCGTGGAGCAGGCACATCTGCTCCCCACCCGCCGCTCGCCCCGTGCCTGCTGCAAGGTGGCACAATTTGGGACCTCGCTTTAGCATTAGGAAAAATAATAAGGAAAAGAGAGATCAGCAAACCCAACACATCAAATCCACGGGCCCCTGCAGAACGAAAGGGGGCTGCAGAGGAGAGGAGCCCAGCTGCTGGTCTGTACGCAGAGAGCTCTGCGCGTTGTGGTTTGCACATCGTTTAACAACCCAGCGTTATTGCTATGCATCCATTTCCAGTCTAATCATTAAGCTTTACGAGCCAACATTAAACACTGCTTGTTCCGAACAAAGCTGGCGGGTGTCAGGCACGCGGCGCGGGTCGAAGCTGTGTGCACGCTCTGGGCTCCGGCAGCGCTGACCGCAGAGCCCCGTTACAACCATCCCGGCCACGGGTCGATCTGCGCCCCGAGAGCGGGGGTCTGCAGCGGCCCCGCGCCCAGGGTGGGCAGGGCAGGCACTGCCCGGGCTCCGGCCGCTCCCTGGGGCTAACCGCAGCCCACCCACTGAAAAATAGGAACGCTGTCTTTTTGTTCTTTTTTTTTTTGATCATTTTGATCTCTTTGATCATTTTATATAAATACAAAGATTAAAATAATTTATCTCAACATCATTTCTATTACAATCATACAGTGTTTTCCCTTCAAAACAAGTGCGTGTATGTATATATAATATATGTAAGTGTATATAGAGTATCTCTAGAGCTTCCCCCCCCCCTCAAGAAAAGCAGCAGTGACTGAAGCAGGTACAGCGCACAGGAGCTGATCCTTCCCGCTCGGGGGCAAGGGTGCCCAGGGAAAAGCGCAGCGCTTGCCCCAACGGCTCATTTCCAAGCACACCAATTGGCACGACGGGGGAACGCGGGGTGGTCCCGCTCCATCCCTTTAGGAAGCAGCCCCCCCTCGCCGGAGGCAGCTCTGCCTGCACGTCCAGGGGCTGCGGGGCTCAGGGCCTGCCCAGCCACCTGCAACACCGGGATCACCATGAGCAGGGAGAAGCAATCAGGGCACTGGAAATGAGATCGATTCCTTGAGCAAGCTGCTTATTAGTGGTTAAGGGAAGGATCCTGCAGCTCAGACAGGGTTGCTTCATTTACATACTAGGCACTAAAAATGATGATTGCTAGGAAGGTATTTACAGAGAAGAAGGATTCTACCCCTCCCTCCCCTTTCCAGTGCTCAGGCCAGTCGTGAACAGCATGATTTTATCAAGGATTTTATAATAAAAATGCCACATACTCTGTTTATCAGGATTGTCTGGGAAGGAGAGAGGAGAGCAGCTGTGCACGCCACAGCTAAGGAACGGCCAAGCAGCGCAGAGCCAAGCGTTACCCTCTCGGGGTTCTCGAAAGAGAACAGACAAATCCTCAGCAGAACCTCTCTGAACCTGAGAGAAATGACGATGTCCAGAGGCCCAATGGTGCCTCACCCGCATGGCCCCACCGAGAACTGGGCGGCTGCAATGCTGCAGCCCCAGGTGCTGCTTGCGCAGTGCAGCACGAACTGCCCTCACTGCCCCGCTCTGCCTCCGCAGGGTGGGCGACAGCGGGACCCCCCGCTCACCCCAGAGCCGGGGCCTGGGCAGAGCCTGCCCTAAATCATGCTGCAACGGGAAACAGGGGGAAAGCATCCCGCAGCCGGCAGCTCCGGACGCGGCAGGGGCAGGGGGGAGCAGGAGGGGTCTTGCCCTCCGAAGCCTAACGATTTCAAGGAACAGTTTCACATCACAGCCAAAGAAAAGGTAGAAAGGCTGCTCATTTCTGTCCTCCTAGTGCAGCTCGTATGCTTGGGGGGTTGCTTTTACCAAAGAGCTGGCCTAGGGACTGTAGCCGAGAATCTCATAAAAGCATTTTAATATAGCATATAAATATGGAACTACAAAAATAGACACCTCTGCATGGGCACGCTGCGGGTGAGCTCGGGCAGGCTGAACCTGACTGGTCTACAAGGGCAACATTTTTGAAGAGGTTTCAAAGTGAATTGGAAGGAAATGGGGTCCAGTCGCAGCCCGTGGCTTCCCCCTGCCCGCGACTGCCCCGGAGACAGCGGGGGTCCCGTGGGAGGTGGCCGGGCAGGGCGCTGACTGCGGGCAGGGGCCAGGGCTCCCGGCTGGGCATCGCCTCCCCAGCACACCTGCACTGGCAGCCAAACTGCCAGGGCAAAACCTGCCCCTCCGCATTGCCCCGAGCAGCGCAGGCATCGCTGGCGCCCCAGCAGCGAGACCTTCGCCCTGCCCGGTGGCGGGAGCCCACCACTCCTCTCCCCGTTTCTGCTGTTTCAAAACATCCAGGGAACAGATGTATGGGTTTGGTTTGGAGACCGGGCAAGGCTGCCTCGGCGGGGCGAAGGTTGTGCGCTGTACGGCTGCTGTGCCGGGAGGGACTGGGATGCGGTGGGAGAGGACTGGAGGGCCCAGTAGCGGCTCAGCCCTGGGGGATGTGGCGAGGGACGTGGATGAAGTGGCTTTTCCAGCCTCTGCTCCCCATGGAAGCGGAGCCCGGGGCTGGTTTGGCCCCAGCAAAGTTTCCGTGTATCCTGGTGCTCACTCGTCTGCGAGAAACCCAGACCTGGCCGTGGATGCGACCGAGAACTGAAATGCTGGTGCCGAGGCGAGACCCGCCCAGCACAGGGGGCACGAGTCACAGCCCTGCTCCAGTGGCACGTGGAGCAAGGCTGTGGCAGGCGAGGAGCCGCGCAGGGCGGCCACCTTGTCCAAGTGCATGTCAGAGGCAGCCAAACTGCTGCGCAGGGGAGCGGGGGACTGGCACCTGGCAGGCACGGCTGCACCGTCCCCGTGGAGGGGGCATCCCTCCTGCACCCATGGCACCGACTGCCATCGGTCCCGGAGGACCCTCCTGGTGACGGCTGGGGCCCTCCAGCCCCGGTGCCGGTGATGCCGAGGGCTGGAGGCACGGCTGAGCTCATCCTGCTGTACCGAGCCGCGCGCCGCACAGCCGTCGCCTGCAGCTGCACACCCACCTCCCAGCACCCACTCCAAGGGGCGGCAGCAGGAAGATCTCATTGCAGAGGTGCTCATTTTCTTTCTTTTTCTTGCTCTTTCTTTCTTTCGTTCTTTCTTTCCTTGGAAGCTCTGGGTAGCCGCTCAGCCGTTTCCCCTCTGCAGACGCCGTGCTGGGCTGCCCACCTGCCCCGCAGCGCTGCCGGCGGCACCCCCGGCTCAGACCCTCGAGCAAGGGGGCTCGTCCCCGGCTGCCTGCGGGCAGGAGGTGCGAGCAGGGCATCCGCTTTCCGCTGCCCCTTCCCCTCCGAGGGGACGGGGGAAAGCAACCTCGGCCGGCGCCCACCCCGGTGCCGCCGGGCTCACGCCTTCCCGGCCGGTTGGGCCATGCCGCCCCTCTTGCCGCCTACTCCCGGGCCCGGGGGGCACCGTGGGGACTGGACCCCTGCCTCTTGCTGGGCTCGCCCTTGGCTGACCTGGCCCTCGCCGCCGGCTCCTGTGCAGGCTGCCGAGGGGGCCTCTGCACCCGGGAGGCCGTGGCGGTGCCGGCCGTGCTGCGGACCTGGGCAGGGGGCTCCGGTGGTGGGCGCTGAGGGGCATGTGGCCGCGTCGTGTAGAGGAAGAGGGCCGGGTCAGGCATGGGGTCGAGCTCCTCCTGCGCGGGGTCCCTGGGGCGGCCACCGTCCCCAGGTGGGCGCCGGGGATGTGCCCTGTGGCCGCGACGCCGGGGCCTGCCCTCGGCCGGGGGGCCGGTGGGGGGCTGCTCCGGGGGCGGCCGCCCGCTCGCCCGGGGCCCCGGCAGCCGCTGGGCAGTGGTGTGCAGCTGCAGGGAGAGGTAGGCGGCCGCCTCCGTCTGCTTCTGCAGCTCGGTGTCGAGGATGGTGACGCGGTGGCTCCGCCGCTTCAGCTCCTCCAGGAACCGGCGCTCCTTGTTGCGGAGGCTGGACCGCAGTGCGGCCACCAGCGTCTCCTTGTGCCGCAGCTCCTTGCGCAGCTCCAGGTTGTCCTTCTCCTTCTCCTGCAGCTGGGCCTCCATCGCCCGGCACTTCTCCTCCAGCTCCCGGTCCAGGACGTCTGCGGGGGCAAGGCACAGAAGGGGGTCAGGGGAGGCAGCGGGGGCTCAGCCTGGCACCGTGGCCTCAGCCCACTGCTCCCAGCGGGTCCCTGCGCGCTCCCAACGTGGCTCTGAGGGCAGGGGTGAAAGCAAAGGCAGTTTGAGTGGAGGATGCCATTGCCATGGAACTTGCCATCTCTGCCTCGCTGCAGCCTTGTGCTGCAGTTTTTAAATTTCCCCAGGTAACTAGTTTTTCACCCTAAAAGTGACTTTGAGTGTTTGCAGAGGGCATGGGGGAGCATATGGGCTGGGAGAGAAAAGGAAACGGTGACAGTGAAACCATCAGCCCAACTTAGGAGCGGTTGTCAACCTCAAGTCCCGAGATGCCACAGCCCGATTAGCGAGGACGGAGGTGCTGACCCACGATTACAGAGCAGCTGGGCTCTGCTGGGCAGGGAAGGAACCTCCACCCCAGGCAGGAGGAGTGGGCTCAGGTCCTGGGGGGCAGGATGGCCAGGCAGACCCTCCCCGGCTGCTGTGTGCTCACCATGCCGTCACCGCTGGTTTCTAACGCCTGACCTGTTCATCCTTCTGCTCCTGCCAGCAGCCGACTGCCAGCGACGGGGCGCGGACAGGACTTGTTAAAACAGAGCCGCTGCATCGAGCGGCAGGTTCCCCACGGCTCCCACCGCCCTCCCTGCCCTTCCCACACCTCAGTGGGTGACGGACACCCTCCCTGCCCTGGCCCTTCTGAGTCACACCACAGGCGTGACACACCAAGCACACTGCTCCTGCACAGCCTGCACCGCTCCGGCCAGCCTGCCTGGGCTCCCGTCCACTGCCCGCAGGCAGATAACACCTGCCTGACACCCATCCCACCATCCATCCATCCCACCATCCATCCCACCATCCATCCATCCCACCATCCATCTCATCCATCCCACCTGCCATGGTGGCATCAAGAGACTGCATTGAGTACAGTGGGTCCTTGGGACCCACTTCTGTGCACCAGGGGAGGTGGCCCCGTGTCCCAGCAGGACAGGGCTGGCCCGAGCACACCCCCCAAGCAAGCACTGCTGCAGGCTGGCGCAGCCGGGAGCCCGGTGTGCTGGGAGCCCGCAGTCCCGCGCAGGTGGTGGCCTTGCACTTGGGACAGTGAAACTGTCTTGGGGGTGATGCATCGGGATGCTCCGGAACGGGAAGGAGGAGACTGGAGTGTCAGTGGCAGCCAGATTTCACGTCCTCCCTGCACCTCTGCGTCCCCCTGGGTGGGAGGGAGCAGGGGCGGTGGCTCAAAGCGCTCTGTCCTCGGCCGAAAGCATTGTCACCTCTGAACGGAAAGGCACGACGCTCGCGCGGGGCTGGGACCCTGGGGACCTGGCCCAGGCACAGATTTCCACCTGTGGCTGCTGCCAGCTCGTGGCCGGCTGCATCGCCTGCGTTCAGCCCTGCGAGGTGTTTGGGGTCGGGGGCTGCCCGGGGAGGTGACGTGTCCTGCCCAGGGGTGCGAGCTTGCAGCCAGCACGGGGGATTCGCACCCGTGCGGTGAAGGGGCCGCGCCCAGCGGGAGGGCTGGGCTGTGCGGGCACGCCGTGAGCCTGGCATGGGGGCGCGGGGGGCTGGACCACCCTGGGCACCCTCCCTGCCCGTGACCGGACCCCCGTCCCGGCAGCCGCGGCTGCAAGCTCCCGCACCCAGCCCTTGGCGGGGCGCAGGGAGGGGAGCCAGCGTGGCACCCGCCTGCGCTCCCCGCTGCCTGCCCAGGCCTGCCCAGTCGCCTGCCATCATCTCTGCTTTGTACGATGCGATTCGCAACCACTCCGCAGCCTCGGCTCCTAGTGCCTTCTGCGCTCCCCGGCAGACGCGGTCCGCGTCCCCCCCTGCACGGCCCCCATGGGCCCCGCACACAGACCACCGCCCCCGCGCCCGCTCCTTATCTTATCTCCCACACCAACCGCGCTCTTACCTTGCTGGCGGGCTTCCAGCTCTTTGATTTCCAGGTCATGGGTGAGCTCTGGAAGAGAAATCGAACAGGAGTGAGAAGGTGCGGCCCGGGGCAGCTGCCGGCGCCCTGGCAATCACTGCGGCTGCCACGCTGCCTGTGCCCGCCAAGGGTGTCAGCCCGGCCGACTCAGAGCACCAGCCACAGGATGAGCCAAAAACAGACAATTCTGGCAATTTGTATGGTATTGAGCGGCCTTGAGGTGTGACACCCGCCATGGCGCTTGCCCCTGCAACGTGGCCGAGGCAGCGCCTGCAGGTCCTGCCCCACGGCGGGGGGAAAGCCTCCGTTTCTCCGGCAATGCCTTTTCTTTTCCTAGAAGAGTTGCTGAACCATTTCTGGTGCCTTAAATCAGGACAAAGAGCAGAGCAGCCAACTGAAAATAGACCAAAGTGTAGGCTGCCACCCGAAGTATTTCATCATTTGCTGGTTCCAGGCCGACCTCTGCCCCTGCATGTGATGCAGGCGGGATGCCTGCTCCCCGCACAGCGTGCCCACGGCAGGGTGCTGCCCTGCAGCGGGGGCAATGTGTGCCCTCCAAATCCCTGCTCAGCCTGCCGCAGGGTGCTGCAGGTGCTGCAGGTATCGCCCTGGGCAGAGGGGCCACAGCCGTGGCAGCGCTGGAGAGGAGCTGCTGTTTGCGGGACGCGGCCCCAGCCTCCCAGGGGAGGCAGCTGGATGCAGACGTCCCACCATGGGATGCAGGCTGCAGACCTCGGGTGCCACAACGCGTCCCTGCAACTGTCCCACCTCCCAGGTCAGGGCGGCGGTGCTGCGCGTCCAGAGTCGGGGCGCAGGCAGAGCTGCCCCATGCCGCAGCTGGGAGCAGCAGCAGCGGCGTGGGCAGTGTCCTGCAGGGATGAGCCCATCACAGGGCTGCGGACCCTGCCCCAACGCGCTACATGCACCCTGTCTGCGCCCTGCCCGCCCCCAGGCTACAGAGCCAGCTCACAAGGGCAGGCAGGGAGCTCAGGGACTTTCTGGAGCTCACTTTAACCTGCACACCCTTACAGACAGTCTCTTCTGAATTATCACAGCCCACCAAACGCCAGCAGCTCTGAGGGGAGAGGGGCAGCAGCAGTATTTGGTTGTTTGGGGGCTTTTTTCCCCCTGAAAATGAGCCCAAATGGTTAATCTTTGCCCTACATTTTTCTTTTAATCTGCTTTCCTGTTGACTCTAATCCTCATGACTGCCATCCTTCTGAAACGAAACGCCTGGCTCAGGCTGCTCTGCCCGTCTGTCTTGGAAAACAAATCCGCAGCGAGAAGGCAGAAGTAACCAGGAACATAATGCAGCTTCTGGAAAGCTTTCAGCGCTCCCGACTGCCCCACTGGAAATCAATGGCAACTGTTATTTTTCCGAAGCTGAAGTAATAGGTTTGGAGCCTCAGATATATTTCAGATGAAAACTAAAGCAGTTGCCCGTTTCCAAAGAAGACATCGTCCTGCTGAGCGAGTGCAGGGCTTGGGGATGATGCACGACCCCAGATCCCTGCTCTTGCACCGGAGCCACGGGGGCTGGTGGGAACCTGCCCCGGCAGCGGGGTACCCCCGTGGGGCACAGCCAGACAGAGCACCCCGCAGGGCTCTGGGGTGCTCCTGGCCTCTGCGGGATGGACCCGGCTCGCGGGCAAGCCAGAAATGGGTTTATTTTGGACACGGCTTCTCTCAACATGCCAACTTTCCCCTGCCGCTGCCCAGGAGGACCGTCCCGCCGCCCCGCCGCCTGCAGGGATTGCCCCCGCGCCCCACTCCGCTCCCGGCACCAGCCTGCCCTCCGCCTGCCAGCACCGTGGAGCAGGCCAACCACCGCTGCAAGGCTTGAGCTTCCAGTAAAAGGAGGAACAGAAGGGTCAGAGGAATCCATCGCTATTTCTGCCGTGTTTATACCTTGCACATAGAGCTGGGGTGGGAGGGGAGCCAACTCTCCTGGTTCCAAGAAATGAATCGCAGCGCAGGGCTCTGGGCCTCCGAGCGGGAGTGCAAGGGGCTCATTCCTACCCCCCCAGCCTGATTTAGGCATGAGAACTCTGCTGTCTCGCCGATCTGGAGAGGCCGTAGGTGAAGGCATTAAAACGATGAAAGAGAACAGCAAAAGCTCGGAAAGGACAGGGGAAAACGGACGATGTTATCAGTGCAGACATGTCTCGGTTTCCCAGGAATCAGGGAGGACGAGAGGCTGGAAGACAAGGAGTAATTAGCTACGGCTGAATTATTGATGAGAGCGACAGCCCAAGCTGGAATGAGTTTCGGTGGCGGGCAGGAGGCCGGGGAGCTGTCGCTCTCACAAGGCTGGCTGGCAGGGAGGGAGGTGACACCGCAGGGCCACAGATCGGGGGGCTGCTGGCTGTGTGCCCCGCAGCCGGGCACATCCCCAGGCCCCGCACCGGGCTCAGGGCTGCACATCCCGGGGCCAGGCAGAGCCCAGCCGACCGCTGCAGGGGCTGCTGTGACCCTGGGGAGCCGCTCGCCCCCTTCCCGAGGGGCCAGGCTCCTGCTGACAGCCCTCGACCCTTCTGAGGTCCCGTTACCAACAGCGTTCAACTCTCCCTTCCCCGGTCTACTGGCACCTGGGGGAAGTGATGAACTACCTTTACATTTTCACAATCAAAACACCTTCGTGGGCACAGATCGGGGGAGGAAAAGGCAGGACCTTGCTGGCTGATGCTGGGTTTTCCCTCCCTGACACCCATGAGCCCCTGGGGGCAGCGAGCGCTGCAGCCAAACTACTGCAAGGTGCGGGAGCACGCAGCTACCGGGGCTAATCCGCGTTCCGAAGCGTGCCGCGAGCATGGCGTGAAAACAAAGGCAGGGGGTTTTAATGATGGATTATCAGCAGACTCCCACCTTACCACTTGCCCGGCCAGCTGATGCGCAGAATAAAACTCGCTCTGGCTCTCCAGTGCTGCAGCTGGAGGAAGCTGCTGGCACCCATCCGCAGAGCAGCAATTTCAGAGGGTTTCACCCACACCAGATTTGGTGGCCACGCAGCGTGGCCTGGGGAGGGGCTGGTGGCACCCGGGCCAGGGGTACAAGCGGGAAGCAGAAGGGGATGGGGATCCCCTGACCCCACAGCAAGCAGGATGCCCTGTGGCTTGGCGCTCGCCTCCTCCGCGTCCTGCCGGGCACCAGCTCCTGTGTGGGACCGGCCCCGGGCCCCGGGGTGCCTGCAGGGTCGCTCCTGCCCAAGGTGCTCCGCGGGCACGCAGACCCACGCGCCGCGGCCACCCCAGCGCTCACCTGAGCAGTGCTTCTGCAAGCGGAGGATCTCCAGGTGCAGGTCGTGGAGCAGCTCCATCTGCTCCTTCTTCAGGAAAGCGATGTGCCGCTGCACGCTCTGGATCTGGTGCTCCAGGGACACGGTCTCCATCGCAACCAAATTCACGGTCCAGGCCTGCGGGGAGCAGAGATGGCTCGTGATCAGACCCGCAGCAGCACACCGGGCTCGTGAGCCCCGTCCCCAGAGCCCGTGCGAGGGGCAGAACCCGGCGGGTGCAAGGCGGGCGACGGCTCTCATCTACCCCGACCCGGGGACGTGGCTGTGGGTGAGGCAGCTCTGCTCGGAAGATCCCTGGGGAATGGCACCCACACCATCCCACCAGCCCAGCGCCTCTCGGGGACGGTTCCCATCCCACCTGCGCTCGGGCCGGGAAGCTCAGAGACTGAAGCACGAGCAGGAACTGCTGCTGCACCAATGCTGGCGTCGGAACGGCTCGTTTCTATTTTGAATGTGGCCCTAGGAAATGTTTTAGCACCGAGCAGGATTACATCTGGGGCAGGATTGCTCCCTGCAGTCCCAGGTGGGAGCTGCACCAGAGACGGTTTTGGCTCTTGCTTGACAAGGCGCTTATCACGAAGCGGTGACTGCAGCGAGAGATCCAACACATGAAAACACAACGTGCTCCAACTAACCCGCTCAGCATTACGTGGCGAGGGGAGTTGTGTTCTCCTCCACGAGAAGCAACGTCTTCCCTGGCCACTCGCCTGGCAGACACGAGCTGTGCCCGTGCCGGGCCGGGCGCTCAGCCCGCACGGGGTCCATCACCATGTGTTAATGAACGGCTTCAGCAAAGCGTGAGCTGCCGACCTGCGCCGCCGCACCGGGGAGATCAAAATAAACCCCTGAAAGAAACCTGCATCCTGGGAAATGCCACTTTGTACGGATGTGGAGCCCGTCCCCCCTCCCCACGCCCAGCACAGGAGGGAAGGCTACGGCAAAGCACAGTGACAGCGGGAGACGTCATGGCAGCAAGGCCGAGGGACAGCGGGCACCGTCCTGTCCCTGGGAGGAGGCTTCCCTTCCCTCCTTCGTCCCCGAGTTCAGTTTTCTTTCTACAGAAACTCCAGAACTAAGCAAGTGCCTTGGCTGGTGCTGCCGGCACGCCCAGCTCGGCACTGTAGCGCATTTGAAGATAATTTCCCCAACCAAAATCGAATCAAACTGCATTTACGCTCGATTCCACAGCAAGCGATCTTGGCAGTGCCCCGAGTTCAAAGCCTGGCTCTTGCCAAAGCCTCTCCCGATCTGGGAAATCCTCAAAGTCAGGTCTCCGTACTCCTGCCCTTCCATGGGAGGGGAGGGGGTGCAGTGAGGGTCCGATGCTAACGGGTTTGGGATGTTTCCTGCCATGCCCCGCTGCCACAGCATTGCCCCACACCGGCCCCAGCCTGTCCCCGGTTCCCAGCACCTGTGTGACCCTTCCCACCAGTGATTCGGCCGCTCCGCTGACCCCTCTTGAGTGGCCACAGGAGAGGAGACGAGAGCTGGCATCTGCTCTTTGTACAGTGAGAGCTGGAAATGTGGGGGTTCCTTGAAGGCGGTGGGAGGGTATTTACCACGCCAGCAACAGTTATGGAAGTTACTGGGCGTCTGCCCTCGGCCAGGAACACAAACCACGCGGGGAACACCACAAACCACGCGGGGAATACCACAAACCACGCGAGGAAAGCACGTGAGGGCACAGAGCCTCCTGGCAGCCCGAGCGCGGTGTGCGGGGCGCTGGAGCACTTCCCCACCCGAGCTGTGGCACCGCGTCTCGGGAAACCTCCGAAAGTAGGTTGGACGAGGCCCGGGGGATAGAAAGTGCTATTTTCAAGCACTTTATTCTGTCTAGTTGAGATGTCTTTAGTAGAAATGGCTGCAAATTTTCCAGTGAACTTTCCCTCCTCCCTTTAAGTGGGAAATTACTCTTTTTTACCAATGAAAATGTTTTCCTTTAAAAATAAGTAGTTGATAAATACCAAGCTGTAAAGAAAGTCAAAGAAAAAAATCTGGAACTGAGATCTGTTTGTTGTCTCTGCCTGGGAAGATGAAAAGCCTGCATAATTTACCCGTGGGGGAGGGGGAAGGTCTGTTCTCAGCATTGCTAGGGGAAATCCCCAGTGGGTTTGGATCCTCTTTGCTACCCAACGTGCCTTTCCCCGGCTCCCTGGAGGAGTGGCTCTCAGCTCACGGCAGGACCATCGGCAGTATTGTGCCTGGGGGAGAGCATCTCGTTTGTCCACACATGGAGCAGCAGGGGCAGGAGCTGCCTGCACGCGCAGACGGGGACATGGCCGCTGCCAGTGACGGTCGCGCTGCCGCCTGAGAGCAAAGATGGGGAGATGTCTCCTGGGGCTCCTGCGCAACGGGAGCCAGGGGGCAGCGGGCGGTGAGGCTGCCACCGCTCCACCCGCAGGCAAAGGGGGAATGAGCCGTTCTGCCCCACAGCCGCTGGACGGCGTGGCGCAGGCAGCGATGCAAGAGCCAAGAGCTACTAAGGAGGCTGCAGGTGAGTCCCGAGGTGTCGGTGGCATCGGTCAGCCCCCCGAGCGCCTCTAAGGTCACCAGAAGGCGGTGGAGGAACTCTCGCCTCGCTGAGGCTGCCTCCACCTGTCACCCTAAGGGTTTCAGCACAGAGTTCTCCACAACCCATACCTTCCCTCCGTTGCTTCTGGAGTCAAGTGGAGGTGGCAGCAGACTGCGAGTCCATAGTTTGACGTGTGCCTTTGGTCATTTCACACCGCAAAATCACTTGGGGGGTGCTGGGAGCTAACAGGGGTTAGCTGGCTGACTTAACGCTTCAGGGCCCATGGCATCTCCCAGCAAATAACGCCAAAGCTCTCTTGCCGTGCTCGGCCGCCCCTGCCTGCGCCACCCGTCGCGGTCCCTCAGCAGCGGCTCTCCAAGCCCACACCACTTTCCTCATGCCTTCTCTTTTCACTGGGCAACTGTAGCCTTTGGGACAAACGTGCTGGGAGTCCTCACCTCAGCTGGGTGTTTCAGCGTGCTATCAGAAAACCTCAGTGAGATTCGCAATTTCATCCTAATTTATCCAAATTCTTCTTTCTCACAAACCACAGTGACTGAAGCAACCCCTCGCAGCAGCTACAATGACCAATTTGGTTGCAAGTCTACTAAGAGCTGGTTTCCTTTGCACAGAGAGATTGTCTGAGAATTTGCTTCCAGGGCAAAACCATACTGAAGTCTGTTTACTGCCAACCAGAATCCCAAAACTTTGACCCGAGAAAAATATTCAGTTCCTGGTGCTGCATTCGAAAGGCAGACACGGTATTGCACGTACACGTACCCCAGCACAAAGACCATCACAGCAGGATCTGGCCCTTATTTGCGTAATCGTCTTTCCCCACAAATGGCAAACTAACGGGGCACGCACAGAGGGCACACACAAGGTTTGCAGAAACATGTCGATAATCTATCCTGCTGCGCTTGCCAGCAACCCCCTCTCCACCGCATTAAAACATGCGCGGGGATGAACGCTGACACCCGTTAGCAATCTATACCGCTGGGTATTTACGAGCTCAAAGAACGCGCGCACAAACTTTGCAACAATGCCATGAAGCGAGTGTCTCTTCAACCGTAAGGAAAAGGAGGCGGCAGGGAGCTGAGGAGCTCACGGAAGGTCACAGGGGGAGCGGTGACACCGGGAACAGGAGCTAGAGGTGAAATTCCAGCCTTGGGAAAGTCAGCGGGAAGCCTTCCTTGATCCCAGCAGCGGCAGAACTGCCCTGGAGCCCTGTTTGCTGTTCACTATCTACCAGTATCTATTTAAAGACAGAATCGATACGAACGCAGATGACGAAGGACGGTGTTCTCTCGCAATTCTCCGGACGCAGCCGCCTGACCGACGGCCAAGGCCGACGCTGGGGCTGCGGGCGCCGAGGGTGAGGCCGGGTGTCCCCCCGGGAGCCCCCCGCGGGTCCAGCCCCCTCAGGAGCGGCGTGGCCCGCCGCCCACGCCCCGAGCCGCCGCGAGCGGGGCCCTCCCGCGCTCCGGGAGTTTGGGAGCGACGCTGTCCGGTCCGCGGCCGGTTCGGCTGCGGGGACAGAGGGCAGAGCCCCGGAGCCGCTCTTCGCCGGGGGGCAGCGGGGCCCGGCGCTGCAGGCGGCCCCGCACCCCGGCCCCGCGTCCCCCCCCGGGACCGCCGCCGTCCGCCCCACCGCCCCCCCCGGGCCAGTCCCTTACCTGCGGGGAGCGGCGGGGCCCGGCGGGGCGCC
>JAAGAY010007733.1:0-49846 GCA_011801015.1 Ardeotis arabs
ATGGGACTGTTGAATTCAGGCATTCAAAAACTTGACTTATGTTTCCAGTCCCAAGAGCTGGGATTACCACAAAATAGAGCAACAACCTCATGCAGTTTCTAAATTCAGACACAGGCTGTTGCTCATACTCTCCTCTGAGCTCAGGGCTTGGGTTCAGCTCCTACTCTTCCCCCTCCCTGTCAGATAATTTTTTAAAAATTGAAAGTCACATGACTCCAGGAGCTTAGGATTCAATCCACACAGAGCGGAAAAAAAAATCATAAGAACTGGCAATAGGGAGCCACACAGCTGCAGAAGATATACACAGATCAACAGAGATTATATTGCTGTATTGAAATGTTCAAGAGAAAGCTCTAAAGAACAGGGATAACCGAGGTTATACAGCCCGGGGCCATGGCAGCATAAATCTCTGCTGAGATGCTGCACGCACCCGGAGGACTGAGAGTGACTACAGACCTGAGGCAGGTAGCCGATATCCACTTCCATATTGCTGCTTTCACTCGCCCCATACAGCCACTCCATATCAACGTTCAGAGACCTGAAAGGTGAACCCGATATGTTCAGAGTCAACCAAGGCTAAAGCCGTGTATGGGAAACCCCAAAAAAATGAGAACATCCAGCGCTCCTCTTGCAGGGTCAGCATGGAAGCCCAGAGCCTCTGGGAGATCACCGTGTTCTCCACACAAGACCAGCAAAGATACCTGCTGGATCAGGGCAAGGGAAATAACCAAGCACTGGGTAAATGCGCTCACACCTCTGAGTACTGTCAAAGTGAGGAAGAGAAAGGTGTCTTTGCTCCCCCTTCCTCCTCAGCACTTAACTTGCACGTTCTGATCCTGCTGAACTTTTAAAAGTGTTTTTTTGGAAGCAAAAGGCTTTTGTAAGGAGTTGCTGGCAGAGCCGCAAGTGTCTGCTTGCTGTAACACATGTGCTGACAGAGCCACAGGGATTGAGTCGCAAGGGTAATGTTATAATAGAATTTTCACTCCAGCCGTCATGGGCAAAGAGATTTGAAGCTTCTTTCCCCTGAAACACTTCCAGCTGCTTGCCAGAGAACAGGAATGAGCTGCTGAGAAGGTATGCACACAAAACCTTAAGCTGTGAAACACCAAGAAAAAAATATGTTGAAGTAAGAGCATCAGGCTTTGCTGTACTTCTGTGCCTTAAGCCAGGCACTGGGATTGCCAGGGGCTGCTCTCCACACCCTGCCTGTCTCTCCCCATCCTCCAAGTATCAAGGGACAGCTACTGGTGAGCGAATCAGACCCTGAAATGGGTCAGCGACTAGTAGAGATGCATTTGCCAGTTTTACAGGCAACTGCAGAGCTTGATTCACTCAGATTTTCCAGGGACTTGGCTGAAAATCATGAGCTTATCCATCACAGACACTCGAGGAGTCTTCTGCAGCTTGCAGCAGGTATCTGACATCTGCAAGGGTCCTTCCACAGCCAGGGACTACTGGGACAGGTGAGGGGACCACTGCTTGCAGCAGTGCTACTAACAAAGAGGCTGCTGCCTGCCTCTAGGGCAGTATCAGGACAACTTAAATTCCCTATCCTTGCACGTCTTTCCGTGTGTGTGCAGGTACCTCCCTCTAAAATGGTTTGGCACAGGACAGCTCAGGCTTGGACACCGAGTTGAAGGACGTGCCAGTTGCAGCCGGGATTGTGCAAGCACAACAATCCACAACTGCATGCTCCATGTCCCCAGCAACCTTTGCCCTGCTTCTCTGCTGTCCCTCCTCTGCCCTTGTCCTTCCCTGCCTCTTCCAAGACAGATGCCCCCCAGACCTGTTGATAAACAGAGCTATTCCTGAAAAAAAAATGCATTAGAACCAGTTTAGGGAGTAACTGTAACAGGAGAATTGAGGACATGAGGACTGTGATGACTGCTGGCAGAGAAGGATGTGTGAGGAAAACAGATAAGCAAACAGCAGAAAAAGCCTGCCCAAAGCTCAGACTGCTGCTCTGCCTTCCCTGCACAGGCCACGATGCCCACAAACCACACGGGACAGGGCTGCCACTGCACTCATATCTTCACATAAAAAGCCTCCCCAGCCTCCCCCTACACATGGCCCCCCTGTCCTGCACAGGACAGAATCCCAGAGCCCTTGGGTTCCACTGGGCTTCATTTACAACAATACTCAGGTCTGTTCAGCACCCAGGGAAAGAGAGAAACAGCTGTACCTGTTGTTAGGGACAAAAAGCTTAAACTCTCGGACATGGGAAGAATCCTTGGAGAGGATGATGTGACCTGTGAACTGGCCTGGGGAAAACCAGAAGGGGAAGTCTGGTGGCTCATTCAGCTGGAACTCAGCATGGATCCTGAAATGAGAAAGGAGCCATCAGCTGCAGTGCCAGGGGGAGAGAATGGATCATATGCTGCAGATGACAGCAGGGAAGTTATCTCCAGGCACCAGAAATTATGAAGCTCAACTAGGGCAGAGAGGTTCAGTTCAAAAAGCTTTTCATGTCACATAATGAACAGAGGAAAAGACTAGAGCAGATCCCCTGGGTCAGGATCATCTCCAATATCGATGCCTTTTGGAACTGGGCAATAAGCGTCCATCCAGAAAAGATGAATTACATTATCGTTCCTTGAAACACAGGAACAGACTAAGATCCCTTCAGCCTCCCTTCCAGCTCAATCAAGCAAATAAAAGCTGTGTGTAACACTCCCTGTAAAACAAGAGAACAATTCCCCAGGAGAACAATTCCCCAGGCTCTCCCCCTTGGAAAGGCACTCCACCCACGGATTAACCAAAATCTAACAAATACCTTGCTAATCAGACTCTCCCCTTTCAGCCAGGGATGATGGACACCCCCAAACCAAGGGTGATGAACAACAGCTGCTGTCCTGCATCTGGGCAACAGTCCCTGCCTCACCAGGGACTCAGTGACACTGCGAGCACGGGTGCCCTCTTCGGGCGTCAGCAAAGCATAACACACGAGCAAGAGCTGGCTGTGAACCACTCTCTTCCTCCAACGGCTTCGCCTCCCTCCCAGCCAGGATACGTCTGATCTTGCTTGGGAACACGACTGCACATGCAATGACACTCACGCTCTCTGCCATGGGCTCACAGCAGCCTTCTCCACTCCCCTGAGAAATGGAACAAATTCAGATGTGCCCCTAAGCCCTTCTCGAAGTCTCCAAGCCCACCTTGAACCGATGGCCTTACCTGAATGCTATGGTGTAGTAGAAGGTGCTGATGGCTTGGATGCAGGCCACAGCTCCTTGGGGAGCAAAACGGGTTTTGACAAAGGGGCGCGGGTGGAACATGCTCAAAAGCTTGTGGATTATGATCTAGGGAAAGTGCAAGAGTGCAAAAATGAGAACGGTTCCTCCACGGCAGGTCAGCTGCAGCTCCAAAGTAACTCCCCACCAGGTCAGGAAGGCAAGAGAACGGCTATGACTTAAAAATTAGCTTGGAGACTTACCTAAGCACAAATCAAGGAGATAAAGCAAGAGACTGCTTTTAAAAAATAAATCCATCTTCCACGCTTTTAATGCTACTCCCATTGTTTGCAAGTTTCCATGATCCCAGTCGGTTGACTGTCTGAGTACAGTAAACTGATCTACAAGGATGCCTCCATCAATACTACTTAAGACTTTGAAATAGTGGGTATGCAATCAATAAAGTCTGCGAAGGTGTATCAACTGTGTGATCACTAACACCTACCCGGGCATCCTGGGGGAGAGTGACAGACACGCCTGGCTTTACAACTATGTATACACATCATTTCACTTGTCAATGAAACATTCACCTCTGGGGTGGCACTTGGCAACTGTTCCACAAGGCATGATCACTTCATACAAGTGCCTTCTGCATAACCCTCTCCCCTCCCTGTCTGGGGAAGACCAGTCTAAAACCCCAAACACTTAAACAAAGCAAGATGAAGTTACTCAAGTCAGCCTCATCTGGCCACAACAGACACCCAGAGCTTTTGCCTGCTTTTAGTTTTGCCTCCAGTTTAGGAGGATGGTGCTCCTGGCTGTACACTTCAGCCTTTTTGCTCCCTTAAAAAGTTCAGGGAGACATAACACAATAGCCTTGTCCCTCTACGCATTCCTGTGATTCATCTGGGCTATAAGGCAGAACATTTATACAAAATAGCACTCACATATATAGAAACTGAGTTTCATATCTCACCTCTTTGCCCTTGGGAGGGGGAGGGTAAAATCTGTTGTTGGAAAGATAGCCAGTGAAGATGTTCAGTTCACTAGGAATTATCCACCACGGATCCCCAAGATGCAGTTTATTCTTCGGAGGAAGAAAGGCTTTGAACTGCCTGGCAAGCATCACGCTCATAGGGGCTGCTGCGGCAGTCCAATTCCTCAGCCCAGACAGAGCGACGTGAGAAATCTGTGAACGAAATACACTATCGGAGTCTAGACTGGACTCTTCAAACATGCAGTAATGCTGATGGATGCAAGTAGGCTTTGCAGAAGGGGAAAAAAATATGTAATGTCTTAAATCCTTCCTACCACCCCAAACACCACCGAATAGTCAACTTTCAATTGTATAAGTAACAGGAAATGAGAGAGAGGGGAACATACCATATAACGCTACCGCTTTTGGACTTAGCTCCAGGAGAGCTATCTCTAATGTCTGCTTCAAGCTTCCCAGGAAGGGCATATTAATTGGAGCACAGTGCTGCTGAGTGCACTGAAAACAATGAAATGCTGCAGAAAGCAGTGAGCTTGCTCATCCAAGCAAATCCCATGGGCTTAAGCAAGACCATCTCCCCCTCCTAACGCACTAGGACTTATTCCTGGTGACATTACCAGCCTATTGGACGTGTTAATACCAGAATTTCTGGCTGTAGAAATCCTGCATGATACCTACTCCCAAGAAACCGTCTTTGCTCTTCGTCATCGTTTCCATGACCAAAGGCTGGAATTTAGCCACAATGGACAACGTCTCCCCACTGGGATCAGGCGTCTCCTCCTCTTCAAATTCTGAGACGGGAGCAACTCCTAAACAAACGGACAGGAATTTAAGGAGCTGTTTCACCTCCCTGCCCTTGTAAGCAATTGTGAAGTGACTACACACTTATCCTGGCAAATCCCGGAGCACTGGAAGTTTCCCAGCTGTCCCTACGCTGTATTCAGCGGCAGAACTCAGACTGACCCCAGAGACCATCTTTAGCTGCATGAATTAAAGGGGAGCCTTCCTTTTCACGGACAACTCCCTAAACTCTCTAAACTTTGTGGCTCAGCTAAGCAGTCTCATTTCACCTAGGAGGGATCAGAACACATGCTTTAGCCAAGTAAACAACTGCCTGTATTTCAACTGCACTGCAAGCTCTCCTCTACACTATCATCACCACACTTCCTCCTGCTTGGCACCACCAAGAGACCTTTGCTATAGGGCTGACACAGCCTCCAAACATGATCTCTCACAACTGCTATCTGAGAGGAACTGCTATAGCCGGAGGAGCGTATAAATGAAGCACTGCCACTCACTATTAGTTTTGGCCTAGCCTGGGCTGAGCTGTATTCATTGCATTCACTCACCCCAAATCCCCTTTAAGCTCTAGACAAAGTAACTTATGTACTTTGCTAGTCCAGCAATAGGATTTTCAGTCTTACAAAAACTCTACTTTGTGAAAGTGATGTCTAGTGCTTAAGCTTTTTCAAAAACATGTGAAGCTTAGCAGCCTCTCTTCATGTAAATAAGACCCAAAACAGTACGCAGAAAAAAATAAGGCACGAATAAAAACCGTTGAGTGCATTACCTCTGGCTCTTGCTTGGTCTGTGCAGAGAGAGCTCTGCAAGGTAGACAGGTACCTACCCGTCAGCTTCTCAGCTATCGGCTTGAACTCTTCTGGACTAAGGTACAGATCGTTGTTTGTGTCCAGAGAAGAAAAGAGAAACAGCCCCTCATTTCCCAAAGACTTCAGTGCTAGCTCCTAGTTTGGGAAGAAAAAGCAAGTGAGATTTCATTCCGGTCTCTTGCAGAAATTCACTCTGGCCCCTCTCGGCTTCAGAGTTAATTTGCATTCTTTCCAGCACACAACACAGCCATCAAATTGAAAGATTAACACCCCTTGGCAGGATTTTGAGCTATTTACAACAGGGATCGGTGTCCAGGAACTGTTGGCATGAGCATATTATAACTACATCTGGCTGAGTAATTCAAACTGAATCATTTGCTCAGAGTCGGCCTCGAAGTCTTTCGTCAGAAAAATTTCCAACTTTTTCCAGATAGTCCTAAATACGCAGATATTCAGAGCACCTGGAAATCATGATTTCTGTAATTAACTGATGCGCAGTGAAACAAAGGCAGTCAAATACATTACTATCCACATTACAAGAACACAAAGCAAATGAACTGAGCCCTTGTAACTCCACAGAAAGCAACTTAACTTATACCTGCGCCAAGATCCATGCCAGTGCTACCCTGCACAGCTGCCCTGCTCTAGTCAGGTTCCCCTCTAGGTCTCCAGCCTCAGGACCGGATGGAGCATTTTGGCCCCTTGCTCCACAGGGAGCACTGGCTACCCATTCAGACATACATCGGGGAACCACAAACCCCATGGTCTTCTCCAGAGACTTCTGCAAGATACCAACCACCCTGTGCCTCAGTTTCTCCCTCTGCAATAGCTGGTGGGATGGCCCACAAAGCCCACGCAGAGATCCTCCAATGGAAAACACCACTGAAACACAATGTCCCCCTTGGAGCAGCCCCAGAAGGGTTCTAGGTGCTTCCAGTCATTTCCACTCTGCAGTACTGAGCACTGAAGGGAAAGGGATGACTTGCAGGCAGACCAAAAGAGCTCCACCTTGGTGCAAGAGGAAGAGAGAGACACAGAGCAAGGCAGGCCACATTGCTGCCAGTCAGCCTGCAGCACAGCCCCTGGGACCTGTCATTTGGGGCAGCTTCCCCTGCCATTCCTGTAAAACCCTAAAGCTGCATGGATAAATACTCTGTATTCTGTTGTTTAACCATGTTTATTCTCTATTGCCTGCAGCACCATTACCATCCCCAGAGCTCCTGAACTAGTTTATTTTCCATCTGTTGCCTGCCAGCCTGAAGCAGCACTAATGCAGCCTGGAAGGCTTTGCTCCTGTCAACTGCAGCAACAGAAGCACTTAAGAGCCTTCCAGGGCAGTTTCAGGACTGAGACAGACAGAAATAAAGATCCTGGAATACCAACCAGAGATCTGAACACAGACATGGCTGCGCAAAGACAAGGAGGGAAGCGTGCAGGAACTACACAGCTGAAAAAAGGAATGAAGGAACAAGATGGTTATTTATCTACACACGGGACTGTCCACATTCCTGGGGCCAAAACAGTGCCTTTGTTCCCCAAATGAATGTGGATGCACATCCTTGGCGCTGTAAATAACAACATTCTCCTGAGCAACTGCCCTGTTCCCTGACTGTCAGGTGCCAGGGTTGTGTCAGGAAGCCTTGGGCAGGCTTCAGCACCCCTCTCAGCTCTAGATCTTGCCTGTGCATGGCACGTAATGCATTAACCTCATACGGGCCTGTGTCATCGCTCACTGTCTGGGAGCTGGCTCATGGCGCAGGGGAGCGTGCAGGGAGTGCACAATGGCTTCCTCCTCCGCAGACGAGGCTGTCCTGGATGCGTACTGGGGTCTGAAGAGACAGTCCATTTCCTAGTCCACAGCACATCAGTGATTCCCTGCTGATGAATCTTTTAGACTCTCTCTTCTTTTTGCACTTCACAGACACGGACCTCAAGGGATGGAAGGCAAATGAGCAACAAAGTTTTTAGTTGGTCAGACCGCCTGCTGCTGTAGTATTAGGAAAAGTCATGATCATTTATTTACTTAATAGGGCTGAAGGCAGAGAGAAAACCAGTTATATCCCACACAAAGAGAAGAACATCTCTGAATGCATCTAAGACAGCAGAACGTGAAAGGGGGAATACGGGTGCCTGGTGTTGGACGTCAGCATCCAAAAATTGATCTAAATTGAGAGTGTGCTCCCATCCCCTCAGCCTGCACGTTCATGTAGGTTAAACAATGAAAAGCCATCAGCTGCAGACCCATCAGATAATTATTCCTACAACCTTAAGTGGCAGAGATATGGTAGCTCTGCGGTCAGGTGACTTATGAGCACGCATGCATCTCACATGCGTGCCAGCAGCCAGCAAGCTGCAGCCTCCCTGCTAATAGGACCGGCACCAGCATTGTGCCTGCTCCAGACAACACTGCCCTCCCCAGAGCCAGGTAAAACAGCCACTTCTCCAGCAAAGGCACGCTCCAGGCAGTACTGGCACAGCGCATCCGTTCGCTCCCTCTGGAAATGTTTCTTTCTACACTCACAGAGCACAGCAGCTCCGCGGCACCATCCCCTCCGCACAGCCGCACCAGGACCCCAGGGACCCACCCGGCCCCAGATAAGACCCCAACCACAGAGGAACAGAAGTTTCTGCAGAGCATGCACCAGGCCTGCTGCACTCAGTCAAACGGGATGATAAAAACTATGTTTTAAAGGGGAGAGAGATGTCAGGGCTTGGCCTTTTGCTTTCTGATAACAGTCACATTAAAGAAAGCTCTCCAGAACTTGTGGTTTTTTTTCTTTCTAATCCAGGATTATAAGAAATAAAAAGCTTCCCTGTTTGCACCACAGGAGCAAGACTGAGATTTTCAGTCTTTTTGTAGAGGAGGAGAATTGTGGTTTTCACAAAGAGTTTTCTTCTCCCACCTGCTTGTGGGTTGTTTAGCTAAATAAACATTTCCACTGAAAGAGACAAGACATATGTTTTAAGCAAGATGAAGAAAAAATAAAAAACCTTGGGCTGTTCACATTTTGTTCTCCTCTCCAGCAGTGCCCAGTCACAGCCATCTCTAGGAAAACCAGAACCTCCAGAAGAGCTGGCTTTCTGTCAGGCAAGGCTGAGGTCCTCTCAGCCAGCCTGTGAAGGACTGTCCTGACCCTTCCATCCCTGTTGGCAGAATTCTTCCAATTAACTCATTTGAGCCATTTTCCCCTTTTTGCAATGCAAGAAGAGACAAAGAAAAGATGTATCCTTTAAAAACATTTGTCTTTTTGCTACAGAACTATCAAGAAGGAGAAATCTGCTCTTTTCCGTGAATCTTTTCAGGTGTTCAAGGATGCACGCCGAAGCGAAGAGCCAGGGGAGTTCAATCTTTCACAAAGGCATGCTTTCCCCAAAGCACGCAGCAGCCGTTTGAATTGTAGGGATTACAATCAAAACCAATGTCAATCACCCTAATTTAAAAATAAACCAAAACAAAGCCCCTAAAAAAAGCCTTCCCGTTTTTCAGCTCATGTCCTTCATTTTTTGGCTGCTTCTACAGTCAGAGTCACTCAGGGCGCACAGGATCTGCATTTCTAGCTTGAAAAAAATCCACAAACATAGAATCATAGAATGGCTAGGGTTGGAAGGGACCTTCAAAGGCCATCTAGTCCAACCCCCCTGCCAGGAGCAGAGACATCTCCAAACAGATCAGGTCACTCAGAGCCCCATCCAACCTGGCCTGGAACGTTTCCAGGGATAGGGCATCCACCACCTCTCTGGGCAACCTGGGCCAGTGCTCCACCACCCTCATTGTAAACAATTTTTTCCTAATATCCAATCTGAATCTGCCTCCCTCTGTTTTGAAACTGTTACCCCTAGTCCTGTCACAGCAGGCCCTGCTGAACAGTCTCTCCCCATCTTTCCTGAAGCCTCCCTACTCCCTCCGGTACTGGGAGACCGCTAAAGCAGCTGAGACACACCTGAGAGTTTGGGGCCTTTTGTCCAGGGCATAAAGCAGGAAGGAAAGAGCAGCTGGCCTCAGAGGTGCGGTCACTGCTGCTGCCTGGCGGCCACCACAGCTCTGTGGTTGTTTCAGCCTGGCGATGGCCATCACAATCCCTGTGGCCACTTCAAGCCTGATGGCCACCATAGCTCTACAAAACTTCAGCCTGGCAGTGGCTGCCTCTGAGTACCACAGCTCAATGGTCACTTCAGCCTGGTGGTGGCCACCACAGCCTGGCAGTGGCCACCTCAGGCTCTATGGCCACTGATGTACGGTGGTCCCTACAGTCTGGCCAGTGGCTGACAGAGCTTTGTGGTCCCCACAGCTTGGTGGCAGCCACCTCAAGCTCCACATCTGCTCATGCCTAGTTGTCCTCACAACCTGGTGGTGGCTGCCATGGCTTTGTGGTCGCCACAGCCTGGAGGTGGCCACCTCAACCCTGGCAGCCACCTCAAGACTGACCTGAGGCCAGCATCTCAGCTTTGTGGTCCCCTTAGCCTGGTAATGGCCACATCAACCCCGGTGGCCACCCCAACCCCCCTGGCCCCTGATGCCTGGCAATCACCTCAGCCTGGCCACAGACATATCAACTCCAGTGGCCACCTATATGTGGTGGTCTCCACAGCCCAGGAGTGGCCACCTCAAACCCTGGTGGCCACCAATGGCTGGTCATCACCTCAGGCCAGCAGCGGCCACCTCACCCTTAGCAGCCACCTCAGCCCCAGGGGCCACCAATGCCTGGCAGTTACTTCAACCCCAGTGGCCACCTTAACCCCCTCAGCCACCTCAGCCTGGTCTCGGCCACCTCAACCCCCTCAGCCACCTCAGTCTGGTCTCAGCCACCTCAACCCCATGGCCACTTCAGCCTGGTTGACAGCCACCACATCCCCAGCAGCCACCTCAACCCCGATGGCCACTGATGCCTGGTGATCCCCTTAGCCTGGTGGTGGCCACCTCAACCCCAGTGGCCACAGATGTGTGCTGGTCCCCTCAGCCCAGCAGCGGCCACCTCAGCCCCTGTGGCCACCGCTGCCCACTGCCTGGCAGTTACTTCAACCCCAGTGGCCACCTCTACCTCCGTGGCCACCTCAACCTGGCAACAGCCACCACATCCCCACTGGCCACCTCAACCCTGATGGTCCCCTTAGCCCAGTGGTGGCCCACCCTCAATCCCAGTGGCCACCGCTGCCTAGCAGTCCCCTCACCCCAGCAAGAGCCACCTCAATCCCCGCGGCCGCCACCGCCCCGACCCCACCGCCGGCGGCGGAGGCCCGCCATTTCATCCCTCCCCTCCCTGAGGGGCAGCGCGGCCTCACGGCCGGTATCCGTCTGCCGCCCTCCCCCACGTCCCCCCCGCCATTTCTCCCCCTTTCCCGTTACCTGCTGCCGGGCTACCTCAGCGTCTCGGTAATACTTGATGGCGACCAACGCTGCCAAAAAAGCGAGGGCCAGAGCCAAACGCGGAGGGGCCCCGCCGGGCCCCGCCATACTCGCTTCGTTCAGCTCCTCTGCCGCCGCCGAGCCGCCATGACCGCGCCGGCCGGGGGAGGCGTCTGGCGGGCAGCGCCCGGCAAGGAGGGGCCGGGGCCGGGGCCGGGGGCTGCGTCCGCCCCGCGGGGCCCGGAGCGGGGGAGAGGGTCGGACGGGGGCCGGAGGCGTATAAATGAAGCTGCCACTCGCTGCCTCACAGGAGGTCCCTGTCCGACCCCTCTCCCCCGCTCCGCAGAAACCTTCATGCAGTTTGGAGGAAACCCCACTTTTCGGCCTTCAATTTACTTGCCTCCGGGAGGACATTAATCACCCTCTTCTTCAGCAATTAAGAGAGCCCTATCCTCCTTGTTTTCAGCTCACCCAAAAGGATATTTTATTATATATATATATTTTTTTTTTTTTAATATAAAAAACAAGTATTAGCGGTTTCCTTTACACAGGATCGCAGGAATGGGAATGAATTTGCAGTCATCGCCTCCTGCCACCACATCATGACCCCCCCCACATTTGAATAACTTCTACCATTGCCCCCACCATTTTGAGTCATTTCTCGCAACATTCCAAACTTTTCCACCCTCCCTGCCTTCTTTGTGCCCTTCAGGTTCTTCAGTACGGTTGTCACGTCGCTCCTTAGCAGGGGCTTGGCCGTGAAATATATGTATTTAGTCATTTCAATCTTTCCTCATAAATCAGTCTCACGCTCCTCCTCACATGCAATCCTGCACGGCCACCAAAATCCCCTGATTGCTGGGGAAGATTTAGTACCATTTTCTGCTGCTGCAGAACTAACAATGCAGAGCATTTGATCTCTCCAAGGGCAGCAGGAAGCGTTAGCATTTAATCCTTTGAAGCTTTTGCCATTTCCTAAGCCCGCCTAATCATTTTTGGTTTTAGGTTTAAAGAGCATTTTGGCTGGAGATGAGGAGAGCACGACCAAGTCATTAAGAGAGCAGTGGCAGCTGCATCAAGGAAGGACAAAGAGGCTGGTAATCCTGGGCAGAGCAGGCCAGGAGTGTGTGGAGTTTTTGAGTAAGACAAGAGAAAAAGCACACTGCTTTTGACTGTCAAGCAAAAATGGAGGGAGCAGGACTTGGCTGGTGAAGGGGAGGCACAGCCTTCTCTTTGGGACTTGTGCACCGTCCCTCTCTCTGCCGTAGATCTCCATGTAGCCCTTGATGTTTTTCTTGCAGTGATGGTGCAAGCTTGGGCAAGGCAGTGGACCAGAATGGGGAGCCCAGCAACAGAATAAACACTGGGTTATTTGTAACTCAGATCAGTGACGTTGCATCTGCATGGCCAAGGGAGGAAGGAGGAGGTTCCTTCTGCCAGCTCCACCATAGAAGAAAACGTTCATGAAACTGTCGCTGCTCTTTGCTCTCCAATGGCCCATCCATCAAAAACCAGTGCTTGGGCCGTGGGGAGGAGATGGGAAGAATTGAATCAACAGAGCATTGAAATAATGTCTGGGAGCAGAGACAGGTGGGAATGAGTTAAGCACTCAAGCATTTTAAGCAGATGTGCTTTAAAACTTCCTGGACTCATTAGGTTGGGCAGTGAGGTGTGGAGAGCTTTTTGCTTACCTCAAATAACCTAGCAAGTATGTTTAGAGCACAGAATGTAACAGGATGAGATAGCTTTGAAACAGGATAAATGTACTTGGGTGTCGGGGAAATGAGCAAGAGGCAGTACGAGATGACAAAGCCTGCAGACACCTAGACGGAGAAGGAGACCTGACAGGGTGGCTGGCAGAGCCAAAATGATATCATTTAGACGAGAAGCAGAGGGGCTCATTTTACATCTGCACCATTTCCAGTGTCATCAGCGACCATATAAAGATGACAAATGGGTGAACTATTTGGTAGGAAAAAGAATGAAAGAAAAAAGGTGAAATAATTCAGGGCATCTGCTGGGAACTAAACCTCCTCACAGGAGAACAAAACCAACACCTCCTGGCTCTACACTGCTGGTTCTTGAGATTATAGATTACAGCACTCAGGGGGAATTTTAAATATCCAGACATCTGCTCTGTGGCCCACCTAGGCACACTGGTATCAAAGGAAAGCCTCACGATAGAGAAATAACAAGGAAGATTTCCTCCAAGCACATTTGCCCAGCGGGAAAATCTATCCCAGATTTCCCCTTTGCCGGCAGGGAGAGTCCAGCTGAAAATAAGAAAAATAGTGACAAATTGGTAGCAGGTTTGAAAAACTTGGAGTGACCTTTTTTTTGCAGAAGAGGGATAGGTTTTCCATATGTCAGAGTACATGCAGTAACAACACGTTCCATGGAGGCACGTTGCGAGAGCAGAGAAACCCTGTCCTTGTTTAAGTTGATGGCCCTGTTCCAATAGCCTGAAACCCTGTCCCATTTTAAAGTCAAAGCCATCATAATATAATGGAAGGCGGCATTAAAATCTGAGCTCTGTGCACAAATGGAGAAAGCACCTCAAAACATATACCCCCCCCGAGGAAGCAAGTCCCAACCAGACTGAGGAAAACAGTAAGGAACAAGGAGTATCCAAGTCTGGTTTCACATGGGGCTTTTCAAAGCAGGTAAGAAAACCGGAGGTGTGTTTACTGCAGAAGAGGGGCTTGCATCCTGCTCCAGGGATGCGCTGTGACAAAGCTTCACAGTCATGGAAAACATACAGTTCATCCCAGAAAAAGAATGGCCAGCAAAGGCTGCAGAGTGAAATGCTTGACTGAGACATTTCAAAGTAGACCATTTAGTTGAAGAGCAAGAGCCAATGCCTACTCAGTTCCCATGAGCTTGCATTCCTAATTCCCCCTTGGCCTTCCCTATTCAGTAGGAAGCAATCCAATCTGGTGAGTCACAGTTCTGACACTCCCTGGCTCTCGTGTTTTATTGAGAGGATTCCTAATTACAGCACGGTACCATTTGAGGCTTCATAGGGAGTGACGCCAAAGACCCAAACATGATCAGAAGTAAGCGGTGAAACTTTGAAACTGCTAGCACTGGGACCCAACACTCGATGTACCACATACGAAACAATCAGATAAATACATCAGATCAAAACATATGTGGAAAAATACTACAACTGCCAGGCTTTTGAATTCAATAACCAATTCTGCTGAAAGCCTTCCAAGGGAATTTAATAACACCGTGAAAATGAAGTGTGGGTTGCAAAAAGATGCATTTGTTTTCCGGATAGTTTTGTCTTACCTCCAGCCAGCCGTTCTACAAGAGATAGTTATTAGCGTTCATCTCTACCACTAATGCAGCTTTATCAGAATTTCATTTACAGGAAATTCCTTCCAACATAAAATAAGGCCACATCTTCTGATGGTGCAAATTAACATGAGAATCATGGCTTCTGAATTTAAATGTAACAGAGGAAATGGGAAATAACCTAGGCTGATCACATTTCCTGGTAAGGTGACTCAAAAGTAGAAAAAATCCACCGTAAATAAACAACAGAATTCCCACCAGTGTCCCACATGCCTGAGACTGAAAGGCAGGAAAGCAGCTCAAAGACACACATCTTCCCAGATCCTTTCCTAATGGCATTTAAAACCAAACCTCTGGTTCAAACATAACACCCCATTTATTTATCTACTCAAAGTCTGAAAACAAAGCGGTTCCCACCTGGACAAACAGAAGCCCTGCCACTCCCAACTAGCAGGAAGGACACAGGGTGGGTGCAAGATAAGAGAGGTTGAAGCCCAACACCTGCTTCCACACACAGGGCTCCCAGAGTTGAGGGCTCTGCTCGAGCAAGAGCATCCAGCCAAAGGCTCAAGGCGTGCCGAGGAGCAAGGAAAGAACAGAGCATTTCAAGACACCAGCGGGGCAAACGTTTCTGTTACCTGCATTGCCATAGGACTGAAAAATCCCAGTCGCGGATCAGGGCCAGGCCTTGGAACAAAGCTGATCCTTGGAACAAACCTTTACTCCTGGCTAAACACATGCGTGCTTAACTTGATGCCTGTGATTAATCCACTGGCCTCAGGGATTTAACTGTGGGTATCTGTGAGTGTATTTGCATAATTGTGGTCTACAGGAATGGAAATTTTCAAACATGGCTGTTTGCAACAAAAAGCTTTCATCGTGGCCAGTGCTGAGCTCCATACGAGTGTCTTGGTAAGCAAACTTGTCGGTAAGCTTTACATCGTCAGGCATACTGGGCAACTAAAAAGCTTCCCTATTTGTGATGCAGCCACTGAACTGCAGCAAAGCAGCAGCTCTCCTGTAGAAGTGTATGTGACTTCACTAATACCATTCTTGCTCACTTGTGTGGAAGGGAAAAGAAGAGCAGAGTTTTAATGTAACACCAAGGATACATTTCTAAAGGAAACTAGAACCATGCTATTTATTTGGGGGGTTTAAATTTTGCCAGACAAAGTGTTTTGAGTTACTCCAAGAGCACAACATTTTTATTTCTGGAATTCCCTTAATCCATTATGAAAATCCTCTGAGCTAAACCAACTTCCCAGTATCCAGATCTCTCAGGTAACACAACTCTCTCCCAAGATGTTTATTTACCAATAACTACTCCTCTAGGCCAAGCTTACCAGCCAGTATCTTTATCCCCGGGATAATGCTAAGTCCCCATCTGACAACCTTATTTCTCCTGGGGAATTACAAAGGCATGAATTTAGAAACGCATTCTTTTTGTTTACACAACTTCCTCAAAGCAACTTTATCTTCCCAAGTTGCTGAATGAACCAATTATCAAGAGAATGTCACAACAATGAACAAAATGTTCCATCACCAAGGGCCACGCAGCTTTGCAGTGACCAGAGGAAAGGTTGCTGGGAAAAAGGATGCTAGTCCTGGATCCAGCCTGGTTGCTAAAACCGTGAAGCAGGTACTCACGAGTGCCAGGGTCAGCACAGGAGTGGTGTGTGAACATCTCTGCGCAGTCATCCTAGCTAGAGTCACAGAGGACACACCGGTTCGACTGCTAGTTCAGTGGTCGGATGCATGGGAGAATCTGGCTTCAATTTTTTTCCTTTCTTTTTCTTCTGTTACTTCATTCCAGAAACAATGTATATTGAAGAGCAAACTTGGCTGGGGATTATTTATTTTTTGCTAGAAAAATAAGACATTTAGTAGAACTCCTGCTACCCCGTATCAGATGGTGAACAAGCAATTTAAGGGAACTGGTGCAGATGGGAATCGCTGTCCATACACCGGCTAGATTCCTCTGGAACTCAACATCTATTGTGAAATATTCTTGAAATCAACCAGTATTGTCACCTATTTATTCCAAGCATGATGTAACAGGTCTTTGACAGACGGCTTTAAAGAGGATCAACCCAAACATGCCTTTTATTTTACAAGACTTTTATTCTGTTTCACAGATTTGACTATTACAGCAGTGAAATTATTACAAGTGACTCATAACATTTAGTTCCAAATCAAAGTAGAAAACCCACAAAAACGATAAAGGAAAGTTAAATGAGATGTGATGTGTGGTAAATGTGTTTTAAGAGTACAGGAAAAAGTATATAAAATACATTAGGATCAATAATTTTGCAGACAGGTTTTGATCTAGTTAAAATTTTGACATGACAGAATCACAGAATCACAGAATGGTTGAGTCTGGCACGGACCTCTGGAGGTCAGCTGGTCCAAGCCCCTGCTCAAGCAGGGCCACCCAGAGCCACTTGCCCAGGACTGCGTCCAGGCGGTTTCTGAGTATCTGCAAGAACAGAGACTCTACAGCCTCCCTGGGCAACCCCTGCCAGTGCTTGGTCACCCTCAGAGTAAAAAGTTTCCTCATGTTCGGAGGGACCCTCCGGTGTTTCAGCGTGTGCCCACTGGGCACCACTGGAAAGAGCCTGGCTCCGTCCTCTTTGCACCCTCCCTTCAGGTACTTTTATACGTTAATAAGATCCCCTCTGAGCTTCTCTTCTCTAGGCTAAGCAGTCCCAGCTCTCTCATCCTTTCCTCACAGGAGCGATGTTCCAGTCCCTTAACTATCTCCGTGGTCCTTCGTTGGACTCTCTCCAGTATGTCTATGTTTCTCTTGTACTAAGGAGCCCAGAACTGGACACAGTACTCCAGGTGTGGCCTCACCAGTGCTGAGTAAATGAGAATGATCACCTCCTCTGGCCTGCTGGCAATAATTTGTCTAATGCAGCCTTCTTTGCAGCAAGGGCACCTTGCTGGCTCATGGTCAATTTGGTCTCCACAGGACCCATAAGTCTTTTTCTGCCAAGCTGCTTTCCAGCCAGGTGCTCCAGCATGCACTGGTCTATGGGGTTGTTCCTTCCCAGGTGCAAGACTTTGCACTTCTGCTTGTTGAACTTAATTGGATTCTTATCAGCCCACTTCTCCAGCCTGTTAAGGTCGCTCGGGATGGCAGCACAACCCTCGGGCGTATTAACCACTCCTCCTAGTTTTGTGTCATCAGCAAACTTGCTGAGGGTACACTCTGCCCCATCCTCCAGATCATTAATGAAGATGTTAAACAGGACTGGGCCCAGTATTGACCCCTGGGGGTACTCTGCTAGTTACTGGCCTCCTTCATGCCACTGATCACCACCTCTATGCCCAACCATTCAGCTAGTTTTCAACCCACCTCAGTGTCTGCTCATCCACCCCATACATCAACAGCTTTTCTATGAAGATCTTTTCGGAGACAGTGTCAAAGGCCTTCCTGAAGTCCAGGTAGACAATACCTGCTGCTCTCTCTTCATCTACCAGGCCAGACATTTCATCATAGAAGTTTACCAAGTTGGTTAAGCATGACTTCCCCTTAGTAAAGCCATGCTGGCTACTCCTGAAGAATTTTTTGTTGTTTGTGTGCCTGGAAATGGTTTCCAGGATTAGCTGCTCCATCACCTTCCCAGCGATTGAGGTGAGGCTGATGAGCCTATAGTTCCCTGAGTCCTCCTTCTTGCCCTTTTTGAAGATAGGAGTGACATTTGCTTTACTCCAGTCTTCGGGCACTTCTCCCAGTCGCTATGATAGATCAAAGATTATTGAGAGTGGCCTTGCAATGACAACAGCCAGCTCCCTCAGCACTTGTGGGTGCATCCCTTCAAGGCCCGTGGACTTAGTTATGTCCAGTTTCCCTGACCTGATCCTCTTCCCCCAAGGGTACATCTTCCTTGCTCCAGCCTTTCTCCTGGTCTGTGGAACCTGGGATTCCTGAAGGCCAATCTTGCTATTAAAGACTGAGGAAAAGGCGACATTTGGTATTTCAACCTTTTCCACGTCCTGTGTAACCAGGTCCCCTGTCTTGTGGGCCCACATTTTCCTAGTCTTCCTTTTCTCACCTATGTTCTTATAAAAGCCCTTCTTGTTGTGTTTGACATTCCCGGCTGAATTCAATTCCACTTGGGCTTTAGCTTTCGTAACGTCAGCCCTCGATGCTCAGACAATGTTTCTGTAGTCCTCCGAGGTTACCTATCCTTACTTCAACCCTCTGTATGCTTCCTTTTTGTGTCTGAGTTTGGCTAGGAGTTCTCTGTTCATCCACACAGGCCTCTTGGAATTTTTGCCTGAATTCCTGCTCATTGGAATGGAACTCTCTTGAGCTTGGTGGACCTGATTCTTGGATATTAACTGGCTTTCTCAGGCCCCTCTTCCCTCCAGGGTCTTATCTCACAGCACTCTTCCAAGCAGATCTTTGAAGAGGCCAAAGTCTGCTCTCCTGAAGTCCAGGGTTGTGAACTTGCTTTTCACCCACCCTCCTGTCCTCGGGATCCTGAACTCCGCCATCTCATGGTCACTGCAGCCAAAGCTGCCTTTGGTCTTTACATTCCCAACGACTCCTTGCTTCTTGGCGAGTAAGAGGTCCAGCAGATCACCTCTCCTTGTTGGCTCCTCTGTCACTTGGAGGAGGAAGTTATCATCAATCCACTCAAGAAACCTACTGGATTGCTTATGCCCTGCTGCGTTGTCCCTCCAGCGGGTATTAGGGTGGATGAAGTCCCCCCCGTGAGGACCAGGGCCTGCAAATTGAAACCTGAGGCTGCTCCTATCTGCCTGTAGAGGGCCTGATCCACTTGTTCTTCCTGGTCAGGTGGCCTATAGTAGACACTCACTATAATGTCACCTTTACCTGTTCTCTCTTTAATCCTAACTTGTAAGCTCTCAATCAGCTCCTCATCCATCCTCTGGCAGAGCTCCATGCACTCCAGCTGCTCTCTCACATAAAGGGCAACTCCTCTTCCTCGTTCTCCTATCCTGTCCTTCCTAAAGAGCCCAGAAAGCCTACCACCTAGAAAGCACAGTATATTGAAAACTGTTAATTAGAAAGGTGATCAATCCAGGAGTATATAAAAGGCAAAAATGAAACAGAAAAATGAAAGCAGGATGCATGTGTGTGTGAAGTCTATTTTATGGCAAGCTTCCAGTCCTTTGGCCACTATAAAGCAAAGTCAGTGGATTTCATATAAATTCTCTGTAAAAAGGAATGTCTATGAACTGTGTACAATATGGCCCAGAATAAACATCTCATTATCAGGCTAATAGAGCTCCTCATAGAGGAAAAGAAGGTGCTTATGTCACGGTTTCATCTTCCCAATATAATACTGTCCGGAATTGGACTAGTGCCCCAAAATACCATTTTAAGAACAACGTGAATTCCTTTAACAGAAAGGAAATGCAGTAACCCGCCGACGCTGCAGAAGCAGGGCGCTGGACAATAGCCTCACTACTGCACACTTGCTTTAAAGTTCGTGTGGTTGACGGGCAGGGGGTGAGCCTCTGTGTTGAACACCCAGTCATCCAGGGACAGCACATCATCTTCACAGAACAGAAGATAGAGGTACCTGGAGCCGTAAGACAAGGGTGGGTGGGAAGAAGATGGACACAAAGGAAGATTAAAGGAAACTCAAGTGGGACTCTAAGCATGCACAAGCAAGCTCTGTCAGCAGGACATTGGCCATGCTGCCATGGTTTATGGTGACACATTTCGCAACTGCCTGTCTCACTCTCCTGCTGGCAACTACCACCCCTGGTGCAAAGGTGGCAAAACGGGATGGGCATCTGTGCTCAGCCACCCCACAAACATTAGCTGATGCTACTAGCCAAGGCAGATCTGCACCGGGGTACAGCAAATTCAGGCCATAGTCATGCCTTCTCTGTGTGCAGGGCATTAACCTGGCAGAGGAGGCAGCTGTATCTTAAACCATCAGAGCTAAATTCAAGGGAGCTCAGCAGTCAGAGCCTCCCACTTAGAGCAGCTCTAGATCACAGGAAGAGTCCTTTAAATCCAGCACATGAGCAGAAACCTCGGGCATATCAAAGACAGCAGTGATTTATAGGAGGAAACTACCAAAGCTCTGCAGCACTCATAGCCTTTCCCCGTTTTCCCCACAGAGGATAAGACTTCCCTCTTATTATTACAGACTTAGTAAGCACACAAGAGTGTTGATACTGCAGGATTATGCTACTCAAAGGCCTCTGCGATACTAGACTTACTTCAGAGTCTCTGCGAGGAAAAAACTCTGTTGCATGTTGTCATGGGTTGGGGTTGTGGCATAAACATCTCTGATGCCAGAAAAACCAGCTTCTACTCTACAATGTTTTTCCAGGGCCTGAGAAAGGAAAAGAAATCACACTAACACACAACAGCATGAAGTAACTCATTAATCATCATCAGTTGCATTACAAGTCAGCTTTACAAATCAAATTCCAGATTTACAGTAGCCTCTGTCTCTCACTGAAGAGCGTGGTGATTACTCCAGACGCCAGGAATAAATCTAGTCCTAATGAAATAGCAAGAGAAACACAAACCACCTAAGTTAGATGATTGATTGACCTTGATGTTACACACACAGCAAAATCAGATCTCAAGTGGCAACTCTAGCTGCTTGCAGAGCCTCTTTTCCAGGGCAGTAGACAAATGACACTTCTGCCACTGAAACACAGCCCCTGGTAGGATGTGGGGCAGCAGCCAACGGGGTATTGCCTGAGCTGGAAAGAGGTGAGGGACTTTCTGGCTGGGAGGTCTTTCTGGGAAGAAAACAAGACAAAGGGCAAAAGCAGGTTATCTGATTTTCCCTGCCCAGCTACGAAGTAGTGGTTCTGAGCAGGCCAGATATTTCAAATAGAAGACTGACTCGTTTTTGCAGAGGGCTGTTACATTAATAGCAGGTTTCACTGTCTGCAGCGCTCCACTGTTTTGATTGACTGACTGATTTTAGCGTAGCCCAAAAGGGAGAAGAAAATATTCACAATGATCAACAGAGATGCCACAGTACATTGAGCTGTTTTGTGTATTCCTGCTAATGTGTCTCAGGGTCTAACACAATTTAAATAAATTCTGCTCTTTTTCTCAACCAAAGGAAAGATTTTTGTAAGAATCCAATCGCCTGTAAGAGTTATTACTGCAAATTTTCCAACCATACCTTCACAACCTCCCAGCCCCACTGCCGGTACTTGGGATCGTGTGTCAGCCGCCACATGTACATGTAGCTTTCTACCACTTCTGGGCGTAGGATGTAGTAGCGCTCGCTGAGTCTGGTTGCCATGGCTTCAGTTCCAGCATCAAAGCGAAAGGCTTCAGGGCCGAGTTTGGTATCTAGACAAAATCGTACGTGTGCAATGATCAGTTTGAGGAAGCAAGTAAACAGACTGTCCAGGTGATTTTATGCTGTTCAGACTGCCAACATCTAACTAAGGCTCGCATGAGATCAGACAAGCAGATCAGTCAGGCCTGTGTATCAGATCAACCTCACAGTTAAGTCAAAATAGGGGCAACCCCACCGAGTGCACGAGCTGTGCCCACTGCCACCCCAGGGATTGCTCATTCTGCGCTATGTCTGGTAGCCATCTAGGTGTGGATAAAGTGTTTCTGAGAGTGGATACAACTGACAAAATACAGACTTGGACCAGATTTAAGTGTGGAGAGGGCAGGTATAAATCTCTCCCCTCTCCTAGCGTTTTTGCTGGACTGGTATTTCCTCCTAGGAATTGCACTGCCCCTGAGAGCAGAGTTCGTCATTGAAGACAAACTTAGAACCCAGATGAAAGAACAGAGAGGCAGATCCTGTCCTAAAGCCTCAAAGAGAAAACACATTCAAAGGAAAACTTGCTTCACAATTATCAGTCCACCAGACTGAGCCGTTTTGCCTGCACTGCGGCCAGGACGCTGTAAGAAGTGGTACCTGGAACCTGCAATCACTTATTTTGCTTTTCGTTCTGGTCTACCAACAGCCTCTTTAAAAAGAAGCCATCAAGATGATGGGGAAGGCTTAATCAATTTCACTGGTATTTTATAAATAAAATACTTAAGAGTACCTTAGTCTTTTTGAGTGTCCCTTACATGAGAATCTCAATGTCTTGCAAGCATAAGCTAGCACTCAGATCCCTACTTTCAACACCAACCCTCTCCCTATTTGAAAAACAGGGAAACTGAGCACAGAGGTCGCTCATGATCATGGCACAAAGTTTATCTTGCTGCACCCATGTGTCTACCACAAGGCTGTGTTTCAGGGAGTCATTTTATTTCTCTAAATACTCTGCACACTTTCCCTGGGCCTCCTGTCTGCGTGGAGATTTAACAGTGTTTGCTACTTGGACTATTTGCTGAGAGCCAGGATGACATGCACAGACATTCTCTGCAAAGCAATGAGCTTGCTGACATGACAGCACTGCAACCAGTGTGGGCAGGCTTGCTATTGTCCTCTCTATGCTAATGGATATTTGCTAAAGGTGAAAATTGTCTCCAGGCACTCACAGCTGGAGGGTTATTAGTTTGGGTGGCTTGTTTTAGTTCTGTAAGTGCTGGGGTGGGGCTGTGGACTCTGCCACAGGAGCTCGCATGTGCCTGTTTCTCTGCTCCAGCTGTCTGCTATGTAGAATGTACTGCATTCTCTTCCAGACATCCCAGAAAAGACATCTGAAAATCATACACAGGGATGCGGATGCTGCTGAAGCACAAAATACCCTACTTCAAATCTCTGCCACACAAAGCTGAGTCTTGTAAGGCTGCAAGCTGTCCCTTACCAACGTTTTCTAGGCAGCCCACAGGTTTACCTGAGCGTGCATAAGATTCGTGACAGGTATTTGTTATTTCTGCAGCGAGATCCACGTAATGTTGCTTCCTCTCTTCTCTGGTGTGTTCAGCTCCAAGTGCTATCATGCCCCCAGAGAAGCAAGCCAAGTGGCCCATTTTGTGATCCAAGACACCACCCCTCCATTCAGCAATGTAGGTCAATCCTCCAGCAGACTTTTTGACCAAATGCTTTTCTATTGCCTAAAGGGACGAAAACCAGGATTTCAGGCTACTCAGTGGACAGGGTGAGGAGTGAATACCAAGGAAACCCAAAGATCTAAGATATTTTTGCCTAAACGTTCTGATGAACAATGTCCCACACAAAAAATACAGAGCAGCAACCTGCTCCTTACCTCTAGTGCATCGTCATACATCTTTTTAGCTTCAGAGTCTTTCTTGTCTGACATCAGCCAAGATTTGACGAGATATTCATAAAAGCTGTCTCCAAGCCCCCCAATGGAGACATGGTCTGCAGTGGGAAAGCCAGAAAAGAACTTTAGGTTCATGACATACAATGAGCAGTTGCTTTACAAAGAGCAAACAACCACGTCCTATTTAATGCCCTTGTTCTCTCCTTCCTCTTTCCACTTTCCTGGGGAGAGCATGCAGCATTTCTTTTTCAAAAAGGAAGAAAGGTGGAAAGTGCAATCAGAAGAAAAACGTTCTGTCATTTTACAAAGCATTAGTATCCCTTACCAAAACTATTCAGAGGCTTTATTTTGCAACAGTTATTTATACTGCAACTTGAAGCAGCTTCCTATTTATGAAGCAATCATCATAAATCCCAGCCTCATAAACTAAAAGCAATGGCAGGTATTGACAGATCTCTACTTATATGAAACCACTGGGTGCTGCCTCCCTGCCTCAGGAAAGGGAGAATGCATGTTGGATCACACAGAGCTGCCAGCAAGAGGCTGCTGCAGGGACCTCTCGATTGTGCCATTTGTATTCCGGGCTCATGGCAGGACTCTGTGCCCTGGGGAAGGCTGGGGTTGTTGGCGTTCTAAAATGATAAAGTCAGGTACAAGGATGTGCACTGAATATTTTCTTCTGCAGAAATCGGATTTTCAAGGCTATCTGTTCAGAGTACACAATGCTATGACCTCACTGGAGAGGAAGATGCTAAAGAATTGCACTGTGAAATGGGCATGACAGCTGCAGGTTTCTGCCTAGGGAGAACTGCTGGATGGATTTATATCTTTAAACTACACCACAGGGGGAAAAGCAGCATTTATTCTTTCAAGCAGCCAAGTACTCCCCTTTTTAGACGAGCAAGATAAATTATCCACCATGGACTGAACCATCCCTGTTAATTAACAGTGTCCACCTCTGCATCTGCACATGTCCCCATTTAAAATGTAAGCAGATGCAGCAGGGTTTTCAGAGTTAGCTGTTCAGATTTTTATTTTCCCTTTCACTGTACATACATAAAGTCCTAAGGCTTAGTCTAAATGCTAATTCCTACCAACAGGAGAGATCACCAGCCATGCATTTTCCTGACCTGAAGAGCAAATATTCCTGATACAGTGTGTCCAATGATCCACAGAATAATCCATAACAAAACAATGAGATTAGATGCATGAATTCAGAAAAAAAAAAAAGAGGACAGACGATTTGCAAACACCAGCTGCACAGCCTGTCTTTAAAGAGAAGCTCTGTGATCCTAAGTGTGTCATTCATAAAATCACCAAAGCAGGAGCTCTGGTACGTAATTGCTTTCCATATGGCATCAGCTTTGCCAGCATTTGCCTCCTAGGCACTTTGCATAAACAAATCTCTTATTTCAGCAGGTGATCGTGCTTTAATTTTCTAAAGGTAACAACTGCACTCAGAAGAGGCACAGCACTGCCTCTTCATTTAGAAGATCTGCTCATTCAGCCAGGTCAAAGATACACCTTTTAAGAAAATCACAGCAATTCCAAAAAAAACAGCTTCCCGCAAAGAGCTTTAATGACAAGAGAGAAAATGAGAGCCTGGCACCTACAGGGAACATCTCTGTGGCAGGCTGCAGCTGCCTGCCTACTTTGCTCCTAATGTATTTCTCACCAGCAGTACTGGAGTTGCAGAGGAGGCTGATCAGCCTTTTCCCTCACTGGAACATGGATTCAGACCACAAGGTCACATTATGAGCAACTGCCACAAACAGCCTGTGCCACGAGTCGCCCTCATGACGTGAAAGTCTAGAAGAGAGGTTATTTCTAGTCCTTTTGCATAAATCAGCCTATCCCAGAACAAGTAATGAGAGGCTACTTTTAATAAGCTCTGAGAACCAGCAACAGGGCCCTTCATACGTCAGCAAGGGGTGGGAGCAGGTCAGTACAATGAAGTAAAATTTGCAGACATAAATAGAATCAAATTAGTGGCAGAAGAGAGGAATGCTGAGTATCAAGCTGAGTATTTTAATCATTTAAGTTAAGAGCACAGCTCTTCAGTTTCCTAAAGATTCTGTAACAATCGATTATGGTATCAGACAGGTGCTTCTCCTCTCAGCACCAATGAATAGGCAGAATTAATGCTTCTGTCTGGGAAAACCTGCAGTGTGGCTGCCAGTTGGGAATAACCTACACAAAATGGCATCTCTGGGGTGCAGTAGGGGATGGGAGATTAGTTTTTCAAGTGGAACTTATTGCAACAACTCTGCAGAGACAAACGTGGAGGGGAAGCCCAACTGCTTACAAAGAGATTGAATAACTTAATGGGACAACCACAGAAGCCTATTTGCTTTCCTCATGGCACCAAAGGACAGTTCTGGTTTAATGGGACAACTGCAACCATTGAAGATGGTTGGGACACCTTTCAAGCCAAGCCCTGTCAAATACCATTAGACATGCTGATTTGGCAGATAAAGGCCAGGCATTGCTTACAGCTAGTGCTCTCTCACTGTCCCAGGTGATGGCAGCCATGCAACTGCACATCAGCTACAATCAGAGCTATTAATACAGTAGTTAGAAACGTCTGCAGCAATCTAGCACAGCAAATAGTGCAACAAGACATGAGGACACCAGGTAATGCAATGACTCAAAGAAAATTGCTTAAACAAAACAAATGTAATCTGCTGACAGATTAAAAGTAGCTTCTCCAAAAAGAGACTTTTCTTTCCTTTGACAGAGAAATGGGAAATCCAGCAACTCTCCCACACCAAAACAAGCAAATCCTCAACAAAGTGGAAAGTTGAGGTCAGAGATCTGGGGCACAGCAGCTGAAGTAGCCTCTCACGTTCCTACTAGAGGGCAAGCTTCTGCCCTTTGGTGGCACAGAAAGAGGGGGTAACAGTCTCTTCGCTGGGTAAGGATGGGGCTGTGTGCGGAAAGCAGGAAAGTAAATAATCGTTCCCTGGGTACACTGCTTCTAATATTTCCTTCCTCTTTTCAAGCTCTTTCCTGGTTATTGGTCCTCTTTTATATCAGAGCAGTATCTATTCAATGCCCATGTCTTCAGTGCTGACCAGAGCTGGGCTCCCAACAAGAGAAAAGAACATGTGCTTGTCTCACCCTTCTTGCACAAAACTGCACTACGTAGAGGTACCACGGTGACAGGTACACATATGCACACAAGAGAATGCATCCCTACATCCTAGGGGGATCTGAGACTCTGTAAGCCTTCTGCCTCTCCAGGTGGTTGCTTACTTGCTGCAGCACACTCAAGAAGTAAATCTCACAGCGCTTCTGCTCACAGCCTTCATGTGCAACTCCCAAGTAGGCCTGCAGGCTATGTGATGACTGTAGGATGAAGTCTTAAAGAGATGTGCTGATTTCTAATATCTGTGTGATGAGCCATGTACTATTATGCTCCCCTGTGCAAGAGAGGCCTTAATTCTCTCTGGAGGTGAGACACTCAGCTGGAAACAAGGCTGATGGAATAAGTGTACAATTACTATATTGCATCTTACATGTCGGGTTGCATTATCTAATCACGAGTATAACAGGCTGCCTGACAAGACATTTCCTTGGCTTGCTACTCTGACAGTTGCGTTGCTTCCTAAAGAATAATGGGAAGACTGAAATGCTCGAGGCAAGACTCCAAACGCAGAGTGATACCTACGCTGCACCCAGTTCCCCGTCACTGGGCTGAGAAAGTTGGGATAAAGGCCCTGTGGCTTCTCAACTCTGTTCAGGACTTTGCGGATGTTCATCACCTAGGAGAGATGAGAGACAATAACCGAGTTACTTCTCTGCTGAAAAAGCTGATGGCCACTGAGAACTCTGTCATTCACCAGTGCCAATCCCTGGCTGAACAAGCACAGCAGCCTGTAACGCTGTGAATCATCACGCGAGCAGAAACCAATGACTCGGCTCTCCAGTGAGAGGGCTGTTATGGAGAACCTTTTCTGCTGGTCTCCTCAGCGCAATTGTTACCCAGCTCTGTGGGATTTTAGGAATGATTCCAAAAACCCTGCAAGGCCCCAGTTCAGCAAGCAGCGGAAGCAGTTTGCTAACAGAGGTCCAGAAGCAATCTTGAGGATTTGGGATCTGGGTGGAAATGTATGAGATGCAGAGGGTAATTTTTTCCATGATCCAAAGGGAAAGGAGTGGCAGGGATGAGTGACTCACACAGTACTTAAATTCACCATGTGGTCACTTAACAAGATGAATTGGGGCCTTTAATTTCAACAACAGACAGCTCCTTTAATATGCTACAACAGCTGTACTTATTCTCTAAAACCTCCCTTGGTTTCACCCCCATTAAATCCAATAGGCCTTTCCCATAAGGGACAAAGTTAAATGGTATGCAGCATAAATATTCTATTATAACCTACAGAGCAGCTAATACACTCTAAACCTTTTATAAAATTAGACAATTTGTACGCCAAAAGCTGGCTGCAGACTTAAGTCAGTGCTTCCAAGTAAGTCGTCGGGCTGCATAATATTTACTGAAGTTTAGTAGCATGGCATATTAACGACATGTTTGAATAAAAGACACAGATGGACTTTATTCTTGCTAAAATCACGTAAGTCCCAAGCTGCAAGTTAATGAGTTGATCTGTTCCTCTGAAGTAATTTCCCTCAGGATGGGCTATTTGAGCCTACATCATCCTACATTTTTTCTCTCAGAGGGCGTTAGAATGAATGTGATACATTTTCTGCGGCACACACCAGGCATGCTCAGCTCAGGAGAGTCCAAGGTTCTGCCCTTATCTCTCTGTGGCTTAGGAGGCAAAGAGGAAAACATGTTAGGCTGGGGACAGAGACTTGACCTTGGCTCAAAATGCCACAGTTTGAACCTGGAATATGGGTGCAATTCCAGTTTTTAACAGTGCATCTTCTCGCCCTTGTGTTTTCAGTGCTCATCTCTCTTCCTCCCCCTTCATTTCCTTCACACACATTTTCTTTCCATACCACTGTTCCCTTTACTGGTCTTTTCTCAGCTCCCCCCTTCCTCTGAGCAATTTGTCATTATCCCTGTCCTCAGGAATCTTTAGCTTGTCTCCTTTATTTCAAATAACCAGTCTTTATCTTCCCTACAGAGTTTCTTGGGTTTCTAATTCTCCTTCACCCTCTGCTTTTCTCTCCTGTTCATCCCTCTGCAATACTCCTCTTGCTCACCCCACCCTTATTGCTTTCCACACACTCCATTCTAGTCTCCATTTTGATCTCCCGGCTTCTTCCTTCCCTTTCTTCCTCTTCTTCTGCAAATTCTCTTCTTGTTTCTCAGTTGACAGACCTGCACTGGAAATATCCTGGAAAAGTACAATTTTGAGCTTTTTATTGGCAATCCCAGAACCACTGTCTGTTTTCACCCCACTGTGGGACTCTGGACAGGCCCCATTTCCTTTGGGCTTAGGGTGGCAGTTTGGATTTTAACTGGAACAATCTGTCTCCCTCAAAGCTGGTTCCTCAGGGACGTGCAGCGAAAGCTAATGACTTCCTGGTATCCAACAGCATATTTATTAAGTTGCTCTCACATGCACTACAAGATCACTTGTGGAAAAAAAAGCTCAAGATAATGTATAATATTAATAGATTTTCAGTTACAAGTTACACAAAAGCAATCCAATATGTCAACTGTCAAGCCTTTCCTACACAAGAAACCTCAGCAAAAATCTTGCTGGCTGGAGCATAACATTTAATGCCCATTTCGAGTAAAAACGTCTGCAACTACAAGGCACTACTATTAGGATATCAGAATTAGAAATTATCTTTTCAGTCTGCATTCAACGGATGGTTTAATTTTGGCTATGACCTTGTCTGAATAAGTTTTTGCTACAACTTCACAGGACTGAGACATGGGGAAAAACATCCCCATCTCCCCGGTGGCTGCAAGTGATGGAGAGGCAGGTGAAGGGCCTGCAGCAAATGTAAACGCCCAAAGAGAACACCAGGGTAGCTGCCTTCCAAGGCGTATTGGAGTGATGAGATCTCCAACAGGAGCTTGCTGTGACCTTTTCAGTGAGCTGGTGCGTAGGATACTCTGAGGCCTGGTGACCTCTGCAGCCCGCAAGGCACAGGTTTCTGAACCCATGTCCCGCTCTGGAAGGCTTCTCCTCGGGCGAGTTGTACTGGTATAGGGGAGAGGGGACACTGTGCTGCCAACGCTGTCCGCTGCAGGCAAACCACAGTGATGCTCTGCTCCAGCACTGACTGCAGGATTATGAAGAGACCAGTTCTCCAAAGATCAGGTTGGGAAGTACTTGCCTTTTCTGCAAACACTGGGTTGCCAGAGAGCTCCGAGAGGTGCAGGAATTCTAAGTGCAAGGTACCAAATTCTGCTAAGATGCTGCTTCCGGCAGATGCCCAACCCCAACTCCAACTCATGCCGCTGCAAGGAGAGAAAAGGGAGCCTTCATTGCCAGCAAAAGACAGCCAAAGCCTGAGGTCCCCCCACCACCCCAGTGTAGATCCTGCCCTTGCTATGTCCATGCAATGCACACCAGGTCTCAACAGGGGCCATGTAAAGGACAGACACAGATTTTTAGGACTCTCACACTGAACAGTTCTAGTGGAGCAGTAGTTTTACAGAGGATTGTTTAGGATAGGGCAAAAACAAAGACTGCATGTACTAAGAAACTGCATTTTTTGTGGGAGAGTAATCCCTCCCAAACAGATCAGCTTAATGCAAGCTTTGGAAGAACACTGACAACCTGCCCTACACAAGACACTTTGGGATAAAAAGTGTCTGTAAGCAGCTGAACTATCACATCTCAAATGTCCCACAAGTTCAACAGGTCTGCTATTTTATGGAGAATCCAGACTGTCCCTAAGCACCTTGTTTCAACAAGATCTCACCCTCTTCGTGTGTACATGACACTGACATTCCCAGCACACGCTTGCTTGTGAGATAAAGCGTACAGCAGCATCAACACTATGGGAAAAATGCCATTGGGCAAACCTTACTGTAATGAAAAGCCATGGGGAATCTTAACACCTGCACAGGACAAATCTGACTCCCCACTCGTGCTCATCTCATGCACCTTGCAAGAACAGGAGGACCAGCACAACACTGCAGAAGGTGGCAAACACTGTCTGAAGAAGCTAGTTATACAAAGTGCCTCTGCCTCTACTTTTGACATACTGAGATCTCTTTTCAGTTTCTGTTTGTCTCTCCTCACCCTGACAAATCCATGCAAAGAGAGAAACCAGCACTGAAGCAAGGCAAGGTATCGATTCTGGGGATGAGGAGAGCATCACTTCTCACATAAATCTGAAGGAAGACTAACCAGCAGACATGGAAGAGCAGAGGCTCTTCCAAGCAACTAACAGCCTCACTCTTCGATTTGCTTTTACATTCAACCACTTCCTTCCTGTATCCCACTGCTACAGGTTACAGCTCTGCACCTCTCTGAAATCTACACAGACATGAAAATGTCCAATATCCTTAAGTCTTGGTCCCAGAACAGCCTCTGCAGGTGCTGGCCCAGGGAAGCTTGGCTGAGCCATCTCAGAAGCGATGCGGCTTTTATTTTCATGTCTCTCTGTGAGTGCCGTTTGGGGCTGATACCGATGAGGTAACAGGTTGCCAGTGATGGGGGTGAGGGAAACACTAGATGGCGTCTGGAAGCTTGGCTATTAGCAGAAAAGGGTTTCTGTCGTTCACAGGACACTAAAACTAATCATCTTGCTGAAAGGGGCAGGAAGTTTCCCCTCCCTGTATACAGAAAACCATTTCAGGTCCAGAGCTGTTTGTCTTGCCTCCAGACAAAAAGAGCCATTAGATACGCAATATGTTCACACTGTCTTAAATTGCTCAGTCACTGCCAAACGTCAGCCTTCCCTGCAAATTGTCAGGAGGCTGTATCACCAGCTTTTCATTTGAAAACACTGTATGTGGCTAAAACAGGTACCCAAATAACATTGAGGGTTTATAGCAGAGATCTCCCTGTGCAGGCAGAAAGGTCCTCCAGTCTGACCAGGTGAATGCTGGTATTAATATCACACCAGACATATCTGCTGAACCTGGCAGCAGCTGGCCCTGGGACGGTGTGCTAAACAATCCCATGGTGTTCTCATAGCTATAAAGAGTCAATTAGTTTTTCTCTATTTACTGCACTGAAGGGACGTTGTAGCAAATACGATTTCCCAAACAGAAACTGTCTTCTGAGCTAGTTCAAATGAGGAGGGCTTGCAAACAGCCAAATGGGGCTGTGTTTGTTGTGACAGAGGCAATGTGGGGTCACAGCGGCCAACACAACCCTCCCCCAGGAACTTCCATCCCAAACATGCAGCCAGGCAAGGATTGTGCTGCCAGGAACCCAAGCCCTGGGTTACATATCACAGCAAAACTCAAGGAGAGGTGGTCTGGAGGAAACAGAGTACGGCTGCAACGTGTCCCTGGGTTAAAGAGCAGCCTGAAATGACCCCCTGCAGGAAAACATTTTTTCAGCATTATAGACTGGACAAACTGTGTCATCGCTGTTGCCCTGCTTTATAACATCTCAGAGGAAACTACCATTTAAAGGACCTTGGTCTTTAAGACAAAAGAAAATGCCCAGAGCTCTTTTCATCTCCCAGATAAGTGAGTCTTCATTAAACACTGTCCAGTACAAGCATGGACTGAAATGGCTGTATCATCGCCTTCCCTCACAGAGATCCAAAGCAGCAAAACAGTGCGAAGTCAAGAGAGAGACCAGGAGAGGATGATGAGGAAAAATCTGGAGGTGCAGAGGGTTTAGGGTAGATGTGAAGAAAAGCAGAGGCCAGGGACCTGGAACAGGAGGCATCGAGAAAGAAATCACAGTGTGATGCACAGGCAGAGAGCATAGAGCAAGCAGCTTGAGAAGACATTGTACTCTGGGACCTGGCAGCCAACGTGGCAATTGGGCCAGCAGGATGGAAAACAAGCCTGTGTGAGATATGATACGCTGCCTGTGTGAAAACAGGACGCAGGGAAGCACATCAGCAGAGAGGGGACACAAGATGAAAAGGCGGTGTGAGGTGACAGGAAGAGAGAAAGATAGCTGGCTACGGGAAGAGCTGGGGAGGTGGGTGTCTGTATTTGGGTACGCAAAAATGTATATGCAGAATTGACTTAACGCCAGCTTTTGTTTCTTTCAAATTTCTGAATGTCGTTCCTAACCTATCCCCCCAGCTACCACCAACAAAAGCCTACACATGCTGCAAGACTCTCCTCCTTTTGAGATGATGAGGTCTCTCTGGAATTAGCACATCCTTGCAAAAGTAGAATTGGAGAGATAATTCCTTCTTGCAAAACTCTTCTGGGCTTTGGTTTGGCCCTGACATTTGGGTCAGCGTGCTCCCAAATTACCACCTCTCTCTTCTGCTTCCACTTCCACACTCTATCTCACATTGAATAACTCTCTTCCCCTTTGGGTTTATAGGCTTTGGCTGTTCATCATGTTCCTGCAGTAGTCAGACTACAGATTTAGCTCACTTCATCCTTGCTCCTAAATCAATTGATACCCCAAGCCCTCACAGCAGCCTCATGGCCCTGAAGCCTGAGCTCAAGGCAGTAATATGGGTTCTGGAATGTGGGCTCAGTGTTATTTTGATTTTCTTTGCTCTTACTCAAGGTCATCAGCAAAACATTTTGGGAATGTCTAGGCAGACATAGTCTGTTTCAATTGTCTTCACAAAGGGCAGGGGAGGGTTTGGCATTTTCGTGAAAGGTTAGTCTATGCCAAGTCTTTATCAGCCACAGAGGAAGCAGAATGTCTCTTCTGCAAAAAGAGACAATTAAAGTCATGGTAGAGGCTCAAATTTTCACTGGCATCACATGCAGACAAGACAACTGAAGGGTGACAGTGATATTTGAGCAATGGATCAGCGTGAGCCAAACATTCAGAAGTCCTGCACTTCACAGAGATGCAAGCCAAACAGGAGATTTGGGCTAGGAGATGAATAATGATTTTCATGGCTGCTGCTCTGAGTTTTGCAAGAGGTGAGGATGAAAGGCTTTTCTTAATCCACACTTCCTGCTGTCTCTGTTTCAGCTGGCATGCAGCTTTTACCCTGGGGGATTTGTTTGTAGGCACCAAAATGAGTCAATGAGCCCTTACTGGCAGAGAACACTGTCTACTAGCAAGAATCAGAGACTGGGAGTCCAGCCTCCAGGCTTGCCTCTGTTTCCTGAGGGACCTTCAGCAAGTGATTTAACCCAGCTGCCTCAAAGCTCCCCTCCAGCATGGGAACACCACCTACCTGACATGAAATGTTGTGGCTCTAAGTGAAGGATACACAACCGGCGAAGCGCTGCTAGCAGGGAGAAAACTAGAGGATCTGCATACTCCCCGCTTTCTAGCAGCAAAACTATCAGCCAGTCCCATGCAGTTCCTTTCCTAATTTTTCCAAACATGGAGCCTGGATAAATTCACATGCATCTACTTGGGCACACTGCAAAAATACAGAGAGAGCACCACATGCTACGTGCAGACTACAAATAACCTTTCAAAGAAAATGAGAGTGAGGAAAATGCTATTGCAGCAGGGAGCCCTGCCAAGAGGGAGAGGAAGAAACTGCGGATAGCCCAAAATTAATAAAACACAGCTGGGTTTAACTTGAGTCACCTGCAATCTCTGCCAAGGCACCTCTTGGTTTTGAGTTGGCAAAACAAATGACCTCGAAGAATCTGCACTAGAGGGGGGCACCTCTGAGGAACTGCTGCTGTTCCTGCTTGAGTCCTGGTCTTTTACAAACATTCAGTAATAAAATGACATGCTTGTAAGGACGTGTGTCTTGCCTGCCCAGATTTATGACGCCACGTGGAATACCAGTGGGAGTGTTAAAAGCTGGCAAAAGTTTCTCTCCAAGTTCCAGAGCTTTACTCTTGAAAACCTGTTAAAAGAAGAAGAGAGGATAAATATTTGATGGACCGCCTGTAAAGACTAGTCTCACTGGAATTTTTTCAAATCTTCTTTTTCAAACACACCATTATAAAAAACTAAAAGTGCTGCACTATAAGAATCTACCACTTCAGGTATACTGCTGCCCTGGTTCCACCGCGTGATAGATCTGAATCAAAAGTCATGCTGAACTTTGGTATCTGTTTGAATGTCCTCTAAAAATCCTGCCAAACCCTCAACCTTGATGAGAGCTGCAGAGTTCAGAACACCCTGAATACCTCTGCAGCAAATTTCAGTGATCTGAACTGATCCAAAGATACTCTTTGGGGACAAATTCTTCCCTTCTCCCAGGGTGGCAGAGGACATAAGGAGGTGAAGTGATTGAATTAAAATCCAAAGAAATCTTTCTAGCGTGAAGCATTGCTAGATTTACAACATAGGTTTGTCTAGCTTGTGTCATCTCCTGTTGCAAAAAACACTATTTCCAAACAGTTTTTTACTCGCAACTCTTTTCCAGGAAGGATTCATGGTTTCATGGCTAAGCTGCTCCTTTTCCATTTTTAATGTCAAATTTAGGGCTTTCAAATCAAATTATAGCTTATGGTGGCTTGCAGCACAAAGCCACCATGCACAATTATTTTGGGACAAACTGATACAAGCACTAATCTTTGCTCCAGAGATTAGTCCTGATCAAGCGAAGCCTGTAAGTGACTTAAGAGATAAAGCAAAAGCCTTTTACCTCTAGCCCCGCTATACCAGCCCAAGCTGTCACAGTAGTTCTCAGAAGGCAGGAATTTATTGCTCTAAAAACACAGCACTGAGGAAAACTGAGCTATCCCGTGGGCTTGCAGACCTTTGATACACTCACAAGGAGGCAGGGGTTTGGTTTAGAAGGGAAAGCAAGAGACAGGGAGTTGATTTTTGCCTTTCAGCCTGGTGACGCTGATTTGATGTATGACAGGCACTGCCCTGGTTGCTGAGCATCGCTGCTGACTGCACTTCAAGAGGTCACTGCTGGAGTTTTATGGTTTAATGTGGCTTCTCTTTGCTCTGTTGAAGTTGTGACTGAGACAGGCCCTGAGTTGGGGTACTGAGTCTTTGAGAGTTTTCCCTGGAGGGAAATCACAGAGACAAGTCGTTCCTGGAACTCATTTAAAATGCAACTAAAGTAACAGAGCTTCTCCTGTGACTCCACGGATCAATGGTGCCACTATGCAGTGATGAGCCATCCCATCCTATTATGGTGGACAGCACCCAGGCATGGTCAGTGTATCACAAGAGAGCTAAGCTTGCCTTTAAGAGCCAGTCTTCCAGTTCCTTTACTCACAACACTCCGCCTCGAACCAGAGTTTCTGATTGCCTAAGACTGCCAGGGCAAAGGAATAATCTCTTCATCTCTCTATAGCCAGCTGTAGAATTCCAGTCCAGCTGCATTATAAAACAGATTACGGCATTAAGCCCTAGGCTCTGCTGGGCTAGAGAGAAAGGAGGAGAGTGGAAGCGAGAGCCTCCTGCTTTAGCCAGGACCCAACCCCCTACACGAGGGGCTGTAATGCCAAGCCCACACCTGCTGGGCAAGGGGACATTTTGTGGAGCTGTGTCGCTTTGTCAAAGGAGCTGGCAGGATACAGGTACCCTGCCCTGGCAGTTTGCCACCCTCCTTCCCTGTGCCCCTGGACACTTTATCTTAGAAACCACTGCTACAGAGAGACTGTCCAGGTGGAGTTTGGAGCACTTGCCACTAATCAGTTGCCCTCCTTAGCCCGAGGCAGAATCTGGAATCATGTTTGATGAAATATTGCCTATGTTTAGAATACAAAGGAACAAGCACAAAGACAAAGATCACTGCAAATGGCATTTCACTAGGGAGCAATGTGTTCAACCGAAAACATGTCTTGCTAGAACTGCCCACAGGAGAAAAGATCTTTCCAAATGAGCCATGCACAGTGTGTGCAAGGTAATTATGCGAGACTTAATTAAAAGAACATTAGTGGCATTTCGATATTCATATTTAGCCTGTTGTTACGGAGGGATTATCTGATGCTCAGAGAAGAGCTGCTGGAGAACCCTTTCAGTTCATTATTGGTCACCGTGAGAGATATGCAGAGCTGCTGAAACAAACCTCTTCTCCAGTTAAGTAGTATGCGGCCAACAGTCCTCCAATATAGCGGATGTTCACCTCAAACAAGGATGCTTCTCCGTTCTGAAAATACATAATGATATACTTGACTGCAAAGTCTGCATGCACAAATGGCAGCTGAGGGGAACAGATTGTAGGTAGACACTTAAGTCTCCCAGTCCTCACCCACAGTGTAACACAGATTTTTGTCTAAGATCTCAGCACTTTATTTGCTGTACAGTGACAGGTGGAGCCCAAAGGGAAGAGAAACACCCGAAGTGCCCATTTATCACCAGCTGACACTATATAAATCAGTTAGGGCATATATTTTGTCCATCCATCCAACTCCATCTTGGGTTATGCCCTGCAAAAAGCTGTGAGTTAGTTTAGGGGAAAAATTTGCCCCTTGAAATGTTTTATTTAAAGAGAAAACTGTACAGCAACATGGAAAAATTACTTTCTCTATTTCCTTGTGAAGAGGGCACTGCACTAGATAGATGTGATGCATTTCCTGCATTAGGTAGATGTTTTCTGTCATTCAAGGACTCATCCCAGTCTGCAGGCTCAGAGAGGACCACAACCTATAGGATGCCTGTCATAGGCATGCTTACAGAGAGAAACTGTGTCACGTCCACGTGCCCCACGACCACAGACAGCAGACACAGAAGGATATGGTTCACTGAATCGCTCAAGAACCCACTTACCTGGAATAAGTTTTGCTCTACCTACTCAGCTGATGATCAGCAAACGTCAAAACGATTGCATTCCAAAAGTGCCCTTAAAAAACACACAATCCTGGCCATTGAATCTGCATGATAAATGCTTCCTGCCCTCACGCAAATGCATAAAGCCCCAAACCAGAAAGATCTTCCACCAACACAGCACTTTCAGTGAGGAGGGCAAAGCAAAGGGGCACTTGAACCCCTGCACTAGCCTGCTCTTTCCAAATACCCGCAGGTTACAAATGAGAGCAAGCACTTTCTTGAAACTATGACTGAAATTGCATGAGACAGATAATGGCACCCAGTTTCAAACAGAGGTTCTGGGCCTTGGAATCCCTGCCTCACTTTTCTGGACTATTAGAGTTCCTTGTACAGAGCCAATTTTTAATTAATTTCCCTCCTTCCCTCCCTCTGCTGTGCTTTCTGACTCCACCAATCAATCCAAAGCATTCATTCTTGTCTTTGCAGATCAATCTATTCTGCACGCCAAGATTAAAAGCTTTTATGAAATCCAGATAAATTATCTCCCAGTTGATTTTGTCCCTTGTTTATCGATTCAGTAACGCACAGAGAGCATTCACCAAATTTATCAGATGTGGTCTTCCTTTTATGAATATACGAATGCCAGTCGTGCCCTCCCAAATGATGCTTTTCTATAAAGGCAGCTGCATGCATTGTTCCCATGGGGAGAACCATTTTTCACAACAGACAACTAGGCTGGCATTAAAAAAATACAAGTTTGAACTGCACTCTGGTTTTAACATTCACTGTGTGCCACCGATGTGATTTCTCCCATGAGAAATACAAGACCTGGCTTGGAGACCAATAGTCTGAGCGATGGCAAGGGGCCCTGGCCACAAAGTGAGATAACAGCCAGCATCCTTCATTTGATAGCACTGCAAGGCACGTGTTCTGTTCGAAATCCCAGCAAGTCTAATATCAGCTCTAAGAAGAAGTGGCTAGGAAAGTTTCAGGGGCCACAGAGAGTGAGCACCTCTGGACATTTTTAGATACGATGCCTTTCCTTCCAAATCTAGGCTCACTACGTGCTCCCACTTTGCTGCCGAGGCGCCACACTCCCACTGCCCAAGTCCCAGCGATGACATACCAACAAAGTGCCCAGTCAAGGAGATTAATGCTTTCAATCTTAATCAATGAGCATGTAAAAAGAAAACTTGTCTAACCACAGGCAGACATTTAAGAGAGAAGAAACAGAACTTGTTCTTTGATGAACAAAACTTCCCTGGAGTATCTAATAATTACAGCTGTTTTTATAACCCAGAAACCATTAAACACCGACTCTCATTTTCATCCAGACCCTGTGAGTCTGATCTGGTGGCCCCTGACTGGAACCCTGTGCCATGTATAGGCAGAAGATGGAGTGAATCATCACAGCAGTCCCTTTGGCCTTAAAAAAAAAAATAAAGAAAAAAGAAAAAAAAAAAATTAGAGTTGAGTGGTTTCTTCCCCAACAGACTTCATAGATTCTGTCCCCAAATGATTCTTAGAGAAGAATGTGATCAGAGCTGGCCAAACACACAGCGTTTCTGTGACACAGTCAAGCATTCCCAGTAAGTGACTCACCACATTCAAGTCAAAGCTCTTCTCCACCCATTTCTTAGCTTCTTGGAATTCCTCCTCAAGTTCCATGATGTACAGAGTATCTAAGGCATCTACCACCGTAGCTCCTCGAAGGCCTCCTGCATTGCAAACAGAAGAGCATGATGAATCCCCATTCATGCAGTCACTCAGTTACAAGCATAATCCTCTTCTAAGCGAGTGAAGATACCTTTATTTTTATTGTGCAAGAACATCCAAGATACGACTTTTACCATTCTGTGGGGCACAAAATACTTTTGCACCATGCCATGACCCAAGGTCTCCTACTACCAGTAGAAAACACAGCCTCATCTGGTAGCAGAGAGATCAGAAACTAATCTCTATGAATCCTGAACAGCGTGAGTGACTTTGGGGACAGCTCCTTTCCTCTGGCTAACAGAACAGCCCCTGTGAGCCCACTCACCATGCTCCAGCAGATGGCAATGGGACACATGCAGATGACGCAAATGCCAACCAAGTACCTGGACCAACCATGTAATCCATGTAAAAAACTGTATGCCAACCGTTGTCTTACGCAAATGGACTACAGGAGAACTTACAGCGAGAGAGAATGACATGGCATGCCACGCCAAGAAAACCATAAAAGGTGTGTAGAAAGACAATCTTGTAGCAGTTGAGATCAAATTAAAGAAGAGATGTTAACAACCCTGGGTTTGGAACATCTCAGTGCTGGAGTTTTATTTCTGTTTGGGTTCCTTGAAAGTATTCCTAACATGGGAAAGCAAAGGGTACGAAGCACATTGTGACTCAAAACCCTCTGTGCTTAAATCACAAAGACCATCACTTCCCTGGGAAACCGAGCAAACACAAATCCTCACCTGGAGGATTCCACTTTGGGAACATCATCAGTCATCCCTCTGTGGGTGTAGCACACCAGGGCCATAGGTGCGATGTCGCCTCTACCACCCTCAGCCACCTGCACTTGCAGGCCCACACACAGTTCCACGCCCTGCTCAGTTGCAGCCACATTCCTACCCACTCCCTGACAGTCAGACCTCTTGGAGTTTCTGGCAGCAATGCTTGGATGAGGTTCAGGTTTCATTTCTGCAGAAGAAACTGCATGTACCGGCTCTGTCCTTATCACCTCCCTTTCCAGCATAACCACAACACTGTGTATGCCCAGGGGTTTTCCTGAGACATATTTCAATTTGGCTTGGGTCATTCCTTCTCAAAATACTACCCCAAATTCCCCTAGCTTTCCCAGCCTTTTACTGCATGCTGAGATTGGCTTGGCACTTTTGTAACACCTTCAATGTTACTTCAATTCTAGTTCTGCTTAAGAGAGGAAAACCCAGCTGGATGCACTGTCGAGGAACTACTGCAGAGGTGAGAGGAAGACAAAGGTGAGTCATATGTCACGAACCTTAAGACTTTGGTCTTTTCTTATTAAGGAAAACAAGTGACTGTGTCTGATGTACATCACACCCTTTTGCCAGAGGAGAAGCGCTCAGATCCACTGATTTCACGCAGGGCTCATTCCTACTTTCAGCATTCCTCTCCCGTAAGAAAGGCATCCTGCCTTACTTTGTTGATGTTACAAGATTGCAGTTTTGACACTTTTCAGCCAGTCAGCACATCATTGCTTTAATAAAAACCCAACCAAGACTTTACTACTCAACTACAGATTGCTGGCTTTCGGATGCTGCCTGCATCAAAAACAGGGGCTGTGGAGAAGGGATGAAGGTAGTACAGCCAGGCTCTAGAAATCCATTTATTCCTGCAGGCTGGTGAAATGATCATCAAACTGGAGGTATCTCCGAGAGAGCAACAGGTGGAGTCAAACAGCCACTAGATCAGCTGGTGGGCTCTAACAAACAACAGAGCTGATGTCTGTACAGCATGTTTTCCAAAAGCAGTGACCATGAAAAATAACATAACCACAGTCAGAACTACTTTTATCAACCTTAATGATTCTTCAATATTAACGATTATGTGATTTTTATATACTTTCCTATTAGCAAGGAGAGACACACCAGCTCAGAGCAACACGGATGCAGGCAAAACATTTTGAAAAGAGAAGGAAGGGCAATGCTGCCTGAGGCACAGCCCATTACTGTGATATTCGGAGAGCAACACTAACAGGCTCAATTTAATTTGATGATACAATCCACAAAGCCTTTCATAATCTGCAGAGAGACAATGAGAAAAGTTGGATTTGCTCACACTAAACAGAGACAAAGACACAATAAAGTTACAATTTTCTGGGATGATTAATTGAAGTGAAAAATATTGCTTGAATTGACAGAGCCTTTTATGTTTTCAGCAAGTAAGGCCTTTAAATACATGAAATGCACTGGGGATAAGGAACGTGCTTGGAGTTTCACTAAAGCACAGCTCGGAGTTGCTTAGCTTTCCTTCCTTGTATTTGACAGAGCGGAGGGCAAACCCTGCTTCCCTGCTGGTTTGTCTTTGTGTCATTTTAAACATTTGTTTTAAATATTCCCCTAAACACTCTGTATCTGAAGAACCACAGGCTGTGTGTTTTGTACAACGGTCTTGTTGATGTTTCCTTTCTTCTGCAGAGGCTTTGAAGCAATTGCAAAACGCATGCCTGATTTTCTTTCCTGCAGCTAACAAAGTCTACGGCCATACCATGAGGTACTGTCTCAGCTCCAGCTGTCTCATAAGTATGATAAAAAAGAACCTCCTTCCTCTCCACAACCATTCAGAGAGCAAACCAGGCATCAGGACTTTGCTGTTGCATCTCTGTCACGTGCCAGGACAGAGCAGACATCTAGGAAGGACCGTGACCCTGCTCTGCATGCTGACACGGTACTTGTTCTCTACAGGAGCATCTCCATTCCTTCCTGCTCCGACTTTGCTTCATCACATCAGGACAGAGCCTGTGATACAATGTCCAAGCGCTCTGATTGTACTCAGCTGTCAAAAGATGGTGCTATATGTATCCCAGCTTGTTTATTACAATATAGATGCCCCTATTTATAAAGGTGATATTTGCTTGATGTGTTGCTTATTTTGAGATCTTAAAAAATAATCATTTTTCCAGATCTACACATTATAATGTGAGGGATATAATCAGGAATCAGCTTCAAAAGCAGAAGGAATAAAAGCCCACTCTGTCACTTTTGACTCTTGCTGACACTCCCCTCTCTAAATTACTGGTTTCAGCCTCATTGTACTCTCTCTCTGAGGGAGTTTTGAAGTAGAAACCAAGAAACTCTCAAAAGAAATCCTTCTGAAAGTACCCAGAAATGGTAGCGATGACTTTAGGCAAGACTCAATGTCTAAGCTTCTGCCTGTCTCCACAAATCTGAGGCCCTGTATGCTATGAAAAGCACACCCCACCCCAATTCAGCTGCAAAACTGGCTTCAAGTAGAGATACACCTTGCTTGGGAGAGGCAAGGTCACTTTGCTGATGGCCAGAAGGGAAGGTGTGTCTATTGGACACAGCTCTGGGATCCACACCAGGCCCTACACCGCCCAGAGAGAGCCTATGGCTATTCTTAACAGGAAAGAGGAACCCTCCACTGGGACCACTGGGAAGAACTAGGACTTCCGGCAGGAGACAGAGATGCTTGTTAAGGGGCATTTCCAACTAAAGGACTTCATGGCAGCTCTTGTAACAGCAAGCGGCAAGGTCTCTGCCTGGAGTTTCATCTGTGGGAGAGCAGCAGCACACGAGAAGCAGCAGATCATGGTAGCAATATAAAGATTCGTCTCTTGAGCTGAAGGAAGGTCTGTACCACCCCGTCCCAAGCCACAAGTCTATTTGCTCTTTTGTGCGTGAGAAGAATGGAGACATCCATGGAGGCAACAAGGCTGCTCTGTTCCTACTTCCACCCACCAAGAGGAACGAGCACCCACCCGCTCACTGCTGAACACTGCCACAGAAATCACTAACAAACATTACATCAATTAACATAGTGCTTGTGAAAGGTGCTGAATGGAGCGCTCCACAGAGAGGAGACGGCACTGTACGCACACTGCACCCCCATGGCCTCAATGGGAATGTGCTTTGCTGCCAGTCTGGAGGAACAAGACCATTCAAGTGATACCATCTCAGAAGGGCCTTCATGGACATTAACAGTAGTGTTATCTCTCAAAGCCACAGATACAGCCCATGGCAGCTCGTTTTGGTCTGGGGTAAGTAATCTGAATAGAAGGACTCATCCTCTTCTCCTATATCTGACTTGTCCGTGCTGCCTGCTAGCTCAGGAGTTTGTTAAAGCCACTTGCAGCAAGAGTTTATAAGACAAAACACAATTCCAAAGGCTTGTTAGGATGTTTAACGTCTGTTTACTGGGCCAGAGAGGGAATACTTTGGAAGACACATGACAATCTCAACAACCAAAGAAACTAACAAGTACCAAAGCCTGCCAGGCTCTTGCAGCACCGACTGAACGCGGGGAGCTGCCTGCCAGGTGAGGGGCAGCCCTCTCTGAACCCACTGCAGAGCACAGGGAAGAAGAGAAGAGCTGCCACTGCAGCCTGGGGCTCCCCTGACCTCAACTGCTCGACTGCGAGCCCACAGACTACGGCCAAGCAGTGACAGATGTGGTCCCGATCACAAGCTGAATGAGAATCGTAAAGGGTGAAAAGCTCCCAGTCAGGTGAGTGGGGAACCTACGAGTAACAGATGGGGCACAGACACAAGACTCACCCATTTGCACATGTCCCACGGCCCTGCTCTCCTTCAGCGTCCCAGCAAGCGAGTGCACGGAGAAAAGGCAAAGGCCTTCTTCTTGGCATATAGTTTAAAGGGAGGCCATGAGGGCTGATGAGGTGGAGAGTATCTACCCTACCACCTGCCAAACATGTAAGAGCAATTAAGGCTTGAAAAGCACTGCAAAGCACTAAGCAGGGACTACATATAACTGTGGTAACAACCACAACTGCTGCTGCATCTGTGAACTTCCTTTTAGCTACCCATTATCTGCAAAGCAAACTCACCGATTTAGGCAGAAACAGGCCAATCGAACATGCCAGCATCAGATACACAAGAAACTGCACATTTGATCATTAGTAGAGAAATAAGAGCTTACAGCTGACTTGCTGAGGATTTCATGAGCCACCAAATCCACATGTGAAATTCAACTGACGCGAACACTTTGCATCTGCTCACATTTACAACCCAGGTTTGCCTGAGAACAGCAAGGGACGGCCGCAGGTAGTACCAGGTAGAACGTTGATCCAGGCATTGCCCACACAGCACACTTGAGCTCCCCCATTAGAAAAGATCCCAGAGGACAGGATTAAATATTTTAGGGAGTAACAAGATCTACTGAGCAAAAGACACGGTCTTCGTACCAAAGAATTGTATTTTATCAGGAGACTGGGACATTATCCTGGGTTTAGCTCTCCTTCAGTCTCTGTGGGAGCTACACAGAAGACAGTCACATCAGAGAAAGCCACAACTTTTTGTACTGCTTCTTGCAACCAAGGTCAAAACCTTCAGCTTGAAAGAACCTCTGCCACCCCGCAGGCAGACAATAGCAAGCTGAAAGACACAGTACTGGCTAGATTTCTCTTAACAGCAACTACATGACTGAGGAGTGTGCAGGGATTGAAGGAAAGGACAAAAATTAGGAAAAGAAAGGGGGACACAACCAGACTGTGAAAAAATAAAAATGAAAAACAGAGAGTGCAGAGCACTTGCAAGAGCATCCAGGATATTTTCAATGCATTCCCTTGGCACCAGAAAATAGATTGTGGTTTTTGCTGTGCTCAGAAAATGGTTTGTCTTCCTCTGCTTTGCTCCTGCTGTATCAGTTCAAACGGCTAAAGTGTTGCCCATAACTGAGGAAATCTATCAGCCTTCTGGGCTGTGGAGCCTGAGCCTCACACTATGTTTTCAGCCTATCCAGCTGCTGTCGAAACAAAGCCGCATTGCACTCCTTCCAGCGGGAACGGGGCCTGGGGTCTGTCAGCTGCTCTAATAAGGTGTCAGTGACTCACTGACAAGAGAAGAGACAATAGTTAGGCAACAGAGTGACTCACTGGTAACAAGCACAATTCCTTTACCTTCATCCTACCTCAGAAGTAGGTATTAAACAGGATGCAGAATAGCAGGCTCGAAGAGAAGGGACAGCCGGTATAGCAGCTTGTGTTTCTGGACCTCTCTCCAGAATCTCACAAAATGCCCTTGCATGTTTGTGCAGGTGAACCAAGCTCTTGCTCTTCCTTCTGGCTTTCCCAGCTCCATTCCTAAAAAGTCCAACCAGCTCTCCTTCCTGATGGATATCACTTCCCAGTCACACCTCTGGGGATCAAAAAGCACCCCTTTGTCAAAAACAGTTTTACGTTGTTTTTTGAGGGGAGTTTGTTTCAGTTTTTGTGTGTGTGTGTATGTGTGTGTGTGTTGTAAGTTACTCAGGCTCTAGAAAGCAATTTTGGACCAATTAAATATCTCCTTGGGGTAAGGTATTTACAGGCTGGGGATCTACCTCTTCAAGTGCTTTTGGTACACAGTATGTAGACCCCCACCTCTGCCAATGGCTAAACAAGTGGCCTAACCCCAGGACATATTCAGCCTCCACAGCTCAGCAAATGTTTGATTTTCTAGACAAGGTAGAGCAGCTGTGATGGGAGGGACAGAGAGAGTCACCTTCCCTCACTCTCCTCTTCCTAAAATAGCCAACGTGGAGTACCACAGGCCAGATATGAGACTTGAAGGGCTCCCAGCTGCAAGTCTGTCCCTCGAAGAACGTTTAGAAAAGCTGTAAAAGTGATGCTTCAGCAAATGAGTAGCTAAGAGTGGGGTCTTTAACAGCTCTCTTCCTCAGGAAGAAGAAATGCCTTTTACCAACGGCTTTGCCTTACTCCCACAGTCACTCTGTGCCTGGGAAGCCACTAAACAGGATGGCTTGCAGCTGTGTGATCTAAAGGATGGCTCCCCAAAATGGCACATTGCAACGGGGCAGTCTCCCTGTCTCAACTCTCACCAGCTTTGCTATCTAGGTGCAAGGAGTAATGACTAATTTAGTGTGTGCCTAGATGTACTGCCTTTGCAAGGCTGGAAATGGTGCAAGGATTCCCAAGCAGCAGGAGATGAAAGTATCTTCATGAGTTTTTCAACACTATCTCCCTAATGCTAGGGTTTAGCTGGAATAAAATTCTTCTTTGTGCCATATCACCTGCATTTAGAGAGCAGACACGTAACCCTGCTGTTGCTATTATGCTGCCATTATGAATTGTCTGTCACAGAGATGGATGGAAGCCCAAACTAACCTCACCAACACACCTATTCAGCAGGCAGTGCCAAAGCACTAGAGCAAGCAAAGAGGTTAAGGAATATCATCTCTAATGTCATGGAGACTAAGACCCAGGGGGCCTGGTCCTGCCATTTGGCAAATAATCCTTTATGAAGTTTCTCAGTGAACAGAAACTGAATCCTTCATCTTCAAAGCAGCCATTTAAAAAATCTGTACAGTAATGCTTTGTGCCAATGCTTAAATGAACAGCACAAGTCATTAGGAAGCTATCATACTTAATCTTGCATATAGCAGGACTATTTAAATGCTACAGAACAGAGAGTTTCAAATAGCTTTTTGCTAACTTTAATAACCAAGTTTAAAATTGAAAGGCAAGAGTGAAAGAGGGAGGTATTTAGATCAGCACAATGTAAACCTAGATCAAAAATGAAAGGTCTTGACTCCCACTGTTCTTATGTCAAATCGTATTTGTCAAAACAAAAATTAGTGCTGAAATCTTGTTTGGAATAAAAATTAGGATGCACTTTCTATGAAACATGATGAACTTGTTAACCGTTGAGGCACAAAAGACTCCAGTTGTTAACTAGTTATTTGTCTTCACCTCTTGGGGTGCACGCAATGCAGGGCAAAACAAGAACTGAAAACACCGAGATCCTTTCTTCTGGTTATGCTGGTACTGAAGGCTCCAAAGGCTTGAACTGGCTTTGATTAAAACCAGTGCCTTGTTAAAACAGGAGTTTGAAAAACGACCATCTCCGAGTGCTGCTTTTCTTGTTCTTTTTGGTTCTTTTTCTCCTTGATAGTGCTTGGAGACCAGACTGAACTTTTGACATTTATCCAGAGATTTGTGTGAGAAGCCTGGGAGCTGGCTGAGACCATGTCACCAGACAGCTTCTGGGTGGTGGCACACTGTCGAATTCTAGAAGAAATCCACACAGAGACTTTGACACAGCTCAGGATTATCTTGGCAACAAAGTAAACTGTGAAAAACTCACTGCATGGTTTCTTGAAAAATCTGCTTTGCAGTGAAGACTTGCGAGTCCTCTCTGTGGAGTGCTCTGGATCAGGCAGAACAAGTGGTTGGGAGACTGGAACTCCACAGACAGGATCTGGGTTTAGGCCAGAGCTCCCTGCCCGCTCTGCGCCTTAAGTTTCTTCTGCCAGCAAAAAAAAACAGGAGGTATTTTCCTCCAAGTTTAAAAAGAAAAAGACTTTAAATAAAGATAAGGTCCTGGTTAGAGAAACAAAAAGATTTTAAAATCCACATGCAGGGAAAGTGACGTAGCGTGCTGACCAAAGCCTGTTCTACTCAGTACCAGCCACAGCAAGACAAGGACAAGAGCTAACAGACAGCAAAGGCACACGCTGCCCCCTGACACTAAGCAAACAGCCCCTTGCGTACCGGCCTGTTCCACGGTCAGCTGCTGTCTCCATTGATCCTGTTAGTTTATCCACCGTCATCTGACCCGGCATTTCTGCCTCTGTTTATCCTTAGCACTTTGCACTAGCCATTCACCTTCCCTCTGGAATGGCACTGCCAGCCATGCAAAAACACTCCACCAGTTTATTTTTTAACTTTTCCTTTCACAATTGTCCTCTAGCATGGAAACCTTGCACGAGGTATCAGTACTGGAAGATACAATCCGGTTCCAGAAGATATTCTCAAGTAGAAAGATAATCTGCTCACATTACAAGTAGGATCAAGTCAGTTGTCAGTGATCTCTAGGACATGTTTGTTCACCTGACATGAATTAAACAGAAAATACAAATGAAACTAGCAAATGGGCTACACACCTTTTCAGGAAGAAGAAAATTTCTTCTCAGTTAAGTCTTCACAATTGTCTTATTACAACCCGGTCCTTCAGCTGCCTGTGACCGGCACCTACATCCTGCAGATGAAGCCTGCAAAGCCAACAACACCAGACCTGAGTTACAGCCTTGCCACTGTGTCTTAGCTATTGAGGTTTTTGTCTGTGAACCTGATAGCTGTAACACAGAGTAACTTTATTCCCTTTATTTAAGGTAAACTAAACAAATTACATATGAGCAACAAGCTAGCAGCACAGAGAGATAAAGGGGACAAAAAGTAGTCCAAGAATTAGAGAAGATCTATTTCTTTTCTTATCAGCACATTCTCCTGCAGACAAAAAAAAAAAAAAAAGTCCATTAGCTTTTGAGTAACCTCATTTTTGTTTGCTTTCCAAATAAACCACTGCTCCTACACTTCAGGGACTTAATCAGAAAACACTTCATATCCAAGGTTATTTTCCTGTCTTCTTCACATTAATCTTCCTCACTCTCCTCTCCAGATATTGGTCAAAAGGTCACACCCCAAACGCTCTCCATCCCACGCATGCTGCCCTGCCGTACAGAGCAGAGGGTGACTACGCAGAACCCACCTTACAGAGCCCTTAGCCTCCAGCGTCACATACCCAGCTCTGCTGAGCAAGATGCCATGGCCAGCTCTGTCCTCTGCTCCCCTGCCAACCGCAGCTGTGAGCAGCCATAGATGGTTGTCCTGCCCTGCAGCAGGAAGAAATGCTTAGTGGATCCATCAGAAACCCATGTGTTTTACTAGATGCAGGGCTTCACTCAGGACAATGCCACTCTACAAGCTTCATACCTAAATTTACTCAAAATCTAGCCCTAGTTTCCCAGTCAAGGAAAGGTCAAAGTGCTCATCATTCTCTGAAAAGATGCTTAGAAACAGGGAGAGCAACTAATCCTGGAGCACATGGCTTGGAAGAGCCTACAGTGCATCAGACTGTGCAGAGCCTAACAGGTAATACCACCTTGAAAAAGCCATCTGCCAAACAAAGACGACCATGCTCCCATCTAAAGGCAAGGAATTTTGAAGACCGGCATTAGGAAGATCGCCCAGACATCTGGCCCACAGGACAGCTCAGTCTGGCTTTTGTTGTCAACAGGAGCGATCTTTCAAGTTCACGGGAAACGATAATGAATCACAGTTCCACCTGCACTACACAGTGGGTGTTAGCACATCCTGCGCAGTTTCAAGGTAAATCTAGCATCACAGAGAAGCATCTTGAAGTGTTGGCTTTTAGGTTGCTATGATCAAATTTAATACAGAATGTGTTCCAGCTGGGGAAGAAATAGCTTTTTTGGATTACAAACCACTCATGTTTTTCAAATATCAATTTCCCCTGAAGAATTAAGTCTATCATTCAAACCAAACTAGCAGTGGCAGCTCTCCCCTGAACAAGTGATGGGTGAGAGAGAGAACAAGAGAGCTCATGCTCATTTAGAAATGCGGCAAAGTAGACTGTGTCTGGAGGAGATCAGGCTAGTGGAAATAGGTTAGCAATATTCTTATTGTGCACTGGGAAAAAAAAACCAAACAAACAAACAAAAAAAAAACCGAGAGGTGTTCAGCACCTCTCTCTTGTCACAGTAACAGCCATCCAGATAGTTACTTCCTTCAGTGGAAGGGAAGAGAAGATATATGATAAGCACCTATTTCCAACTGACTCTTAAGTATTTAATACTTGGCAGCAGCTCTCCAGTTTAATTCTCTTTTCCCCAGTGTTATAAATGAATCCAAGACCCAAAACAGGATTCCCATTATAGTTTCCAATTTATTGAATAGAAACAAGCAAACAGCACTGGCCAACAGCGCTGGGTGCGCCGGGAGTCTCCACTCCACCAAGACGCACACCCCTTTGTTTACAGTTACACTATTTATGACCTCTCCGGTCCCCCACCTTGCCTGTCTCGTTTTTGGGAGCTCACAATCTACACTCCATTGGTCA
>JAAGAY010007734.1:0-13546 GCA_011801015.1 Ardeotis arabs
AGGTCCGCCCTAGGCCCGGCCGAGTCCACTAAACAAAAGGGGAGCAACTTCTAGCAGTTTCCTACAGAAGCTTCCACCTTAGGCCCCCCCTCACTAAACAAAACCACAACACGGGCCTATGGTTTAACTGATGTTCCATTGCTTAAATAGTGGTTTGATGTTTCGACAATGTTGAGACAAACATTCAACACAGTCTCTTACAGTATCAAATATCTAAGAAAAAAAAAACTTTTGTCAATGTCTCATCTGAATGACGTGATCTTACACTGGTTATAGAACCCTAACAAGTCAAACATTTTGAACATTAGGAGAATAGTCATCCTGTGGTAGATAGTATATATGTGGATGTTACAGGAAAAGAGTAGGAGAAGAAAGTATTGTGTTATATACAATTTTTTTTTCTCAAATTAATCATGAAAGATATATGAAATTATCTATTTTTTTTAAAGTGCCCCTCTAGGTTCCAATCTATAGAATATCTTGCTGTTTTTTCTTACTAAAAAAGTAAGGAACTCTTCTTCCACTGATCTTAAACCTGGGGGTTCATTCTTAGAACCTGTATAGGTAATTACTACATCAAGTCATTTCTGATTTCTACATGGTGTTTGAAAGTTTACCAGTCACTTTTATAATGATCAAGGCAGCCATCAAGACAATTTTCTCAATGATCTGTCACCCAATGGCAAAGAGTAGCACTGGCCATTTGTTTTCTATTATATGTTAGTGGTTTCTGAAGCCCAAACATTTTATTTTGTCAAAGATAAAAATAAATTATTGTACTGCCTTTCACCCTTCTCTTGTCCCCATATCTCTTTCCATAGCAGCTGTTTTAAACATGCAAGAACTACTCTTTTACATGAAGGTGATTTTAAAAGCTGGATAGGTTGATCTGTAGTTTCAGAATTCAAATGTGAATAACATCCATCTTATATACTTTACAGTTTAATCAACTTCTTGTAAACAAATGTCATATGACTTCCAAATCTGAATTGCAGTGAGTCTATGGTCCTGATTCAGTTTATTGTATGAATTGTCCATTCAAATCTAGACTAAAATACTGGTAGAAAAACACAATGGTACTTATATACCTGATAGTATCAAAAATTTATGAAATTGAGTTAATTTCTTTGCATTTTGAAACAGAGAACTGAATTTACTTTTTGGTAAATTATCTGAATTTAAGTTTCTCAAACCATGCGTAGCTTAGACTGATAGTTAACTCAAAAACCAGCAAAACTACTTCTGTATTTTGCATTTTGGCTGTGTGATTGGTGCATTTCCAGACTGTACATTTAGGACAAAGGATTAGCTGAAGCCAGTTTGCAAAACACATAGAAGGAAAAAAAAACCATATATTAAAAAAGGATATGAAAACATACAAAATGCTAGCAAACCTATTAATCGCTGCTGGCAGGCAGCACATAGTCGAGGTGTACCTAACATTGATCAGCAGCTTTGCCCTGATCTGACATCCAAAAAACTCTTTTGAGTTTTAAGAAGCTTTGGTGAGCAGCCCACCCTTCACTCTTGGCAAGAGTGGGAAGAAACATTGTTTGGAATTTTTCCCTCTGCCAACAGCAATCACCATTTGGGCCAGCATTTGGCAAACAAGAATTTTTGTTCAGCTTTTATAATCTGGCTGCAGTGGCAATTGCCTATAACCAGTAACCACTTTCCAGTTCAGTAACGTGCCTAGTGAGGCTCTTCCTGTTGCTCTGTCTGGTACAACACATCAACTATCACGACAGACATCACTCTAGGAAGGTGAATGACTTCATTCCTAGTGGCAGCATTTCAACTCAAAGTTGAATATGGGCTTGAATGCCTGCTCCTGCATTCCTTCTTCAGAGAGGTAGCTTGTGTCTCTCTAAGCAACAAAGAATCTCAATACTTATGGTTTTATGGTTCTTATCTTAAGACACTAACTTCCAGAACTTAGAAATGTTAAGAATTACATACATGTATTTTTCTCCTTCTAAACATGAGTTGCGATTCAGACCTCAAGAGGGATGCTTACAGGCTAGTCACACAAAATTTTGTATATGAGGTATTATGTCTTTTAAGATTTCAAATTCTTATTGCATTTAGAATATTTTGGTTTAAATATACATGAACAACAATGAAAGCCTATTATCATCAGGAAACAACTAATTTATGCACAAAATATACCTAAACTCCCCAACTCATTGTACCAGCTGCTTAAACCACAGATTTAGGAAAATATCTTGGATTAGTCTGTCTACATGCGTAGACCGTTTGGCAAAGATATTTTGTTCCAAGCTATCTTGGGGTTGGATGCTTTCAATACTTTTGGGTAAAGAAAATGTCAAACTTTGAGACTCCTTGATAAGAAATTGATATTGTTCTAGAACTAACCGCTGTTATCAGTAATGCATAATGCAAGTCTGCTAAAAAAGGCAGAGAGAGGTAACATAACAAAGACTTTGGAGAGGGAGATTTGCAAAATATGGAGAAGAAATCACATGCTTAAGCAAAAAAAACAGCAATTTTCTTCATGCACAGATACAGCTTGTTGCTTGGTGTGCCTCAGTGGTACTGTTCCCTTAAAAAAGACGTTATTTTCTTTGATATTGGGGAAAATGAGATTAACCAATGAACATAGTTTTTAGTATTAACTTATTATGGGAAACAACTGAAGCATTAGTAATCTACTTGACTGGTTTTTACACATAAATTTTCTTATTCCTTGTGTTATCTAATAACTTGCATTTTGTTGACTTTTCATCCTTAGAAGCAAATAAAGAAATCAGTGAAAATTTCATTTGAATCTCTTTACAATATCACTCCTGGATGATAGAGTCCATTGACGCTTTAATAGATTCAATTTATATTTTTTAACTCTGATATGATACAAAGAATTAGCTAGAGCTAAATGTCACGGTCCACTCAGGGCTCGTGATGGTTCTTTTGTTGCGATCTTGAAGCACAAAATTATGGCGATGTCCTGGTTGTCCTGGCCAAATGGGTTGGTTTCCATCAAACAGTACAGACTTTATTATTTTGCCAGTAAAGCTGCACGTGATAGGTAAAAGGGAGTGAAAAAGAAAAGTAAAGATAGGAAAAAGGATAATAGCTATGACCGCAGGTCCAAAGTGTCCCTATGGTCCCAGATCTAGGCAGCATCCCACTGGTTTCACGATCGATGTCGATGCTTGGTGGGAAGAGCTCACAGGGGTCTCATTGTTAGGGGTCAACCTTTTATACTAGGTAGCAAACCTTGCTCCTCCTTTGCTTCGAGGATCTCTGCCTTTTCTCGGCCCTTAGGATGGAAATGTGGTTTTTGTACATTATAATAAGCAAAGTCTAGTTAAGGGCACTTTCTCACCGTTGTTTTTGAGACAGCAGTTGTGATTCATCCTCCTTGATAGCAGCTTCACAGTTATCTTTGCCAGTCTTGATAACAGGGATGAGCTGTGGCAGCTCTGCGCCACTCTGTCCATTGTCTCAAGGATGTTGTACATTTTGTTAGGCCAGAGTCAGCCTTGTCCATGGCAATCACATTCTGTTCCCAAGACCAACAACTGCTTCTCAGGCAAACTGCTCACAGCAACTCAAGTTGTGAGCCTAACTTTTAGGCCATATCAAATCTAGAGTCTAACTGGCAGTCCTCGATGACAAGGTTGAGACAATGTTGATCTTCTGACTGACTCTTACACTAAGACAGTGAGGCTCAGGGCCCTGAGAGCATCCATGGGCCTTACTATGTCCTAGTATATCTCCCCTGGGATGCCTCACACCTCTAACCATGGGACTGAGACCCACGCTGTGTCCTGGTCTCTTGAGTGAGACTTGGACCTAGGCCATGCCCTTGTCTGCAGTTCTCCCACTGGACCAGTTTCCTGCTCCTGGACTGAACCTGCACCTGACTTCACCACTGGTAATGTCCAGTGCACAGTTCATGTATTAATAATAAAAATGAACTGTTATACCTAAAAAGGAGGAATTTTAAAATTGATCAAAAGCAATTTATTGGTACAATGCGGTAAATAAATACTCATAAATAAAAAAAATATTACTAATGCTGTTGCTTTAAAAGAAAGCCCCAAATAATATTTTGCAAAATCCTTCCAAAAGGTGATTCTAATTTAAATAATTTTTTTTTTTTATAAATCAAGTACTGGAAGTGAAGCTAGAACCAATTTATGAGATTTGCATACTTTTTACATTACCTCTATCAAAAGTAAGTGTTTCCCATAGCTTTACTTATTGTACTCAAAATTAGCACACAGCGAATACGAAGACCAGTATATTCATCTGTACTTACACCTATATTTGTTGATAGATTCTATATATTATATCAAAATGATCAAATAAATGTTTGTCAATGAATGAACTTTACGTTCAGTCCATCTACCCAAAGCTATGTGATCCTTTCCAATGCAGATAACTCCTAGATAACTCCTTAATATATTATACTTTTTCACTGTAGAAAGAGAAGTTGAAAACTTACCAGTTTGTTATGCTGAATGAAGCCATCTTAAAATTTATTCCTAATCATCAGATTATGAGTTTCACTTGGCTTTACCCTTCTTCACTCGTATAGGTATAGACATACACAGAGTTTTGGCCTCTTGAAGCTATTAATATATTGAAATGTATAACTTTTGAAATAAAATCAGTTATGCCATTAGAATGACATTATTTCCACTATGCAAATGGACTGAACAAACTGAACAACACTGTGTTAAGAATGAAAGCACATTTTCTGTATCTCTGCATTAACTGTTCATGTTTGTCTATTCCCATCTTACAAGTATACGTAAATTATGACAAATTACAATTTTTTAAAAAGAAAACTAGAGTTAAAATCATATGTAAAGTGTATCTACAAAATTTAATTAACACATCTCAATGAAAACTTCATGAGAGAAAATGCAAAAATAGAAAAAAAAAACACTTTTATAGGACTTGTAGGAATGTATCTTATCACACCTTGGGCTGAACGTATGAGTAGAGAGGGCACTGTATTGGCTTAAATACTCTTGTGCTTTCTATAACAAGACAAAACTCCAGTGCAGATATACCCAAGTTATCTTTAAGCCTACAAGCTGAGGTGTAAAAAAGCATGCAAGCTGCCGCAATAGGAAGCTCAGTGAGGACTAATTTGCCATCTTAAAAAGCAGAATTATCCTATGCTGTGTTCCGTGTTGCCATAAGAAGACTGGTTCATTTTTGGTAATTAGGCTAAAGTAGAAAGCTAAAACTGGGCAGGGAAGGATGTGGGGAGCTGCAGCCTGTGGCCACGGGACTGCTTTCCACTCCTGCACTTGAACATCTCCCTGCACTGAGCACTTGTGCTCAGCATCCCCTGGCCTCTGAATCAATGAAACCCCCAACTCTACATCCATCTACATTTTCATTTTTCTGTAGCCATTTAGTTCCACATCCCATTTCACTCCATTTTATCTAAGAATACTTTAATCCTCTTGATATTCTAGGGTCTCAGAGTGGGTCAGCAAGTACCACCCTGTGAAACTGGGGCTGAGCTTTAGGAGAAAGAGGGAAATTTTAGCTGTAAATCTCTTTTCTGGAAGGGAGGCAAAGCGCGCAGAGAGGCAGCCAGTAGTGGGAGGCAAATTCCTCTATCTGGGCTGAGATCTGGGAGGACATGAAAGTTGGAATTCCTGGCATCCTTCTGAGTCTGGCTTCATCCCTGTCTGAAGTCTCATGGGTAGCACCCACACATCCAGTTTCCTGAGAACTGGCAACACCGCAGCCTCAACATGAAAAAAGGCATGTGTGTAGAGCTGCCAGTATTTATGGGCACTGTGCCCAGTGTTCAGGAAGAGAAACAACTGGGATGTGCTGGGGAAGCTCTTTTGCATCTTACTCGTGTAAGTGCACCAGCAGAATTTAGGCCTTTTTAGACTCTATGTCATGCTAGTATGGATTTCCGTGGGCCAGCTCCACAGTACGTAATTTGCACACTCTGGAGTGACTAAGATCTTTGTCCTACTTGGGAATCCCCAGCATGGCTGTGCCACCACTAGCTCAGTTTCACTGAGAAACAACAATTTTTTTTAATCTTATTAAGAACCATGTTTATGAAAGTTTAAAATGTTCATTTTTTATAATGTTAAATTAAATAAATCATAAACATTAATAAAATATAGGAAATAGTTGCTTCAGAATAGAACATAAGTATTGTTAATAGTCTGATTTGGTAGTAGTCTCGTAGTTCAATGGGCTTAATATTGCTACATCTCTCATTCCCTCTGAAATCTAAAGTCACATAGCCTACCCTGTGTCCTGCCTCTTGTATGGTTCTTCAGTCTGGCAGTTGGATAAGGATGTATGGCAGCTTGAACTATCTATGAGCTTTTCTACATTGCTCAAACCTTTTCCACAGTACATATAGCTCACTGGAAGATGTTGAGAATGATTCAGAGTAGTCTACTGAACAAACTCTTGCAAGATTTTATTGACAGTTCAGTAGTAAAATTTCCCATGGGGATGGATATATCAATTTTTACTCAGCTGTAATTCAAACCTGCAAGTGCAGAGGGTGCTGTCATTTTCAGCGTCATCGCACTAGTCAGACAAATTCATGCTGAGTGCCTCTAAATAAGGTATGTCCTTAAAAGCAAGCACATACATTTATACATGCAATACCAGCATAAAGTGTACTTAGTGACTCCAATTGCTAGTGTGATTGCTCAGATGGAACATTTCTGCAGAATGTATCATATCCTGTTTCTATCAGGCATATGGTATTCAGACACTCTCATGTATTAAGAATACAATTAATAAATAATAACTAAATACAAATAAGTAGTGATCAAGAGAACAAAAAAATAAGAACTATTCTAATGATAGAGGGACTTGCTATTATTCATCCATGTAATTCAACTAATTTCTACAAAATTAATAATACAATAATTCAAACCCAAAATTCCTCTTCTTCATACAGCGGCAGAAAGTGATATGTTTTGGAAGTTATGCCAGTACTGCCCGTATACCAAAAGCTGAGTCATTTGTGACTTTGAAATATAAAGAGTTCAGCTTGGGTTTCTGATGCTAAGACTAAACTGGTAAGTAGTGTGAGAGGTCTAGGTTGTGTGAAACTCAGGTTCAAGTGTGGCATTGTCAAATATGTCTTCATAATCTCAAATTGCTGAAGAGAGAAGGAATATAATCAATCAAAAAATTGATCCATCTCAGATTACTCTATACTTGACCTCTTCAGCTTGCCTTAGATACTTCAGTTGGTTCATTTTCTTAAAACACACCCCATTACTTCTCATTAATATCCTGGTCTGATTATATGCTTGTATCACACAAATGTCTCATCCGAGGTCAGTTTTTGATCGCAGTAGGCTTTGAACAGTGATGTGAGTGAGTTGGTACTGCAGTTTTAGATACCACAGTGCAATTCTCTTGAGAGGAAAGAATCATGCACATTTTAGGTTGACAGCCCCTTTGCAACAAGCAAATAACAGGGACAAAATATTTAATCCACTTGGTAACCTAAAAAAATGTGTTATATTCAGAAGCTGAAGCAGAAGTAGCACCAAAATTATTGCTTAGTACTGAAACTCATATTGTGTTATGAGACATCAGGATTGTTTCCATAGTAAAATGTGGGAGAGAAAAAAAGTTTTAAAATCTGTGAAGAGTGATAACATATGTTTCTTAATGGAAGAGAGAAAGAGAAAGAAGGAGGATTGCAATGATGATATGGCCTGCAGCTCTCTGTGTATGATACAGCCTTTACAGCAAGACACAGCCTGTCTGCATTGGCTGGTACAATATTTTTACTCATACATTTCCACCAGCATTGTTCACAGTGCACATGATTTGAGGTAGCTCCTGCCAACAGTTTTAATTTGGCTGAAGCTGACTGTGCAGCAATAAAACATCGCTGCTGCATAGACTGTGTATTTCTGCAATGCCAGCTCTGGGAGGAAAAAGGACCAAGGGTGCCCAGCACCTTGCGGCCTGTTGCAAAGCCCGCTGCGGTCAACAGGATTTTTTCCAACTGTCTCTGTGGGGCTTGAATTAGGCGAGATTTCTGGCAGGAAGCCTTAACTCCATCCTACCCTCCTCTAAAGATAATGGGATATGAATTCCCCTTTGAACATATTAGGCATAAACCAGCAAACTATATATCAGGCCCATGTTTTTTGCTGAGGTACTTTAGACTGTTTCTGCTCATGGCTCCACTAAGGTTATACTGGGTGCTGTAAGGGCAAAATTTAGCTCGAGAGATTAGATTTTTACTTCCCTCCTTTCAAGAGTGACCCTTCAGTCTCATTAACTTCTGACAGACGATCAGCTGTGAGAGCAATACAGGCTTATGTGGTCAGCTACAGCAAAGCCACCCTGGTAAAGGCAAGTTCTTTGGCTTTTGTTCAACAAATATAAAGCTACGCTGTTTGGTTCTGAGGTAATGGTTATAAAAACCATATATTGGATTCTTTCAAGGTTGCTCTGAGAACAAATCACTATCTCTTCAAAGTTTCAGAACTGTTTTTCTTCAGCTATCCTAATCTGATTATTTCTTTCAGTGTTATGGTTCAAATGATGGGTGCTTGTGTTCTGTTACTTAGTCCTTTTTCCTCTATCTCATTTCTTCTGCATTTTCCTGTAATTTTGATAAACCTCTTACATTTGACCTGCAACCATGTAAAAATTGTGTTCACCAAAAAATAGGGCATAGGAAATAAATCCATTTTATGCTTGTACCACAGAAATACTTCTTGTGTTCTATACTAAGTTCATGTATCATTTCAAATAATATATATGATTACTGGATGACAAATATACTGACAGGTGCTTAGGAAAGATTACTTTACACTCTCTACCATTTTCTTTATATCACTACACAGGAAAAGGTACTTGTATTCTCTAAAAAATCAGGATCTAATTATTTTCCCATTTATATGACTTCACTTCTCTCCCTTGGTTTCTGAAATATAGCTGATACGTGCTGGCTGGAGTTTCTTTCTCCCTATCCAAGTCATGATCACAACACTCCCCAACATCACAATGTAAGACTATATAGAATCATAGAATCATAGAATCATAGAATGATTAGGGTTGGAAGGGACCTTCAAAGGTCTTCTAGTCCAACGAAACATCTGCCAAGATGTCAAAAAATCAAGTACAGAAAAATAACAAATAGAATGACTATGTGCATGAGAGTGAGAGACAATCTTTCAGAAGACTCAGATTTTTTATTATATAAAGGAGAAAAAAACTAAACTAAACCAAAAATTTAAAGAGTGAAACCCACAATAAATATTTTTACAACTAAGACAATATTTCTTGTTAAGTTCTCCAACTGAAAATTCTATTCCATTAAAAAAAAGTTTAAAATTAAAAAATAATTCTAATTATCTTTTAGTTGGAATGTTTCTGCAAGAGAATGAGAAAAAATCTAGAGCTGTCAGCAGCTGATATTTAAGAATACACCTAAAAACCAAGCAATTTAGAATTAAGCAACTTCTTTGCTGCATTCAGAGTTTGCTTTGCAGTGATCTCATCTGAGTTTTTTAACCATCTTTCCGTGTGAACATATCTTGTGCTTTCTGGTTTATTTCCTTTGTCTTCATATCCCTCTCCAAAACATAGAAGATGTTGAATTTTTATACCCCATAATGAAATCTAGTTTTGAAGTCGCAAAGTTCACCACAAAATATTTTTCCTTTTGGCAGCTTTACATGCTTTAACGGCTGTAACAACAAAGCTCTCAGATAAATCTAATAAAAAAACTAAGTAGGACATTGTGAAGGGTTGGTGCAACTTACTCATCCTAAATAACTGACAAAAAAAGGTATTGGAAGGAGTTAAAAGCAAATGATGTGCTGTATTGGCTAAAAGCTCCTCATCCTTGGCTAATGCAATAAGATCTCTTTGTTCTGTTGTTTTGTTTTTTTTCTGGTTTGTTTTGTTTTATTTTGTTTTTCTTTGTTTTAAATCAGAAGGTGTTTCATACAGGTCGACAGACTAATTGGGCCCGTCTATAACACCAAAATGGTGCAAGACTTCAGTTAGGACCCATCTTTTTACATTCACGTCTGAAAATAATATTCCAACAAATTTCACTTCCAATGGAATTGCTATTCAAGTGGGGTTAGTTGGAGTAAAGTGATTTCTAATCATGATCCTCCAGAACTGGGGACTTGAAGTTGCGTAAATAGAACTGCGTTACTCCTGCAAGTGTTACAGGACTTTAGTCAAGAAAGAAAGAGAGGCAGAAAAGGCCTGGAAATGAGAGGCTGTGGTTCAGAGCTCTAATTAAAACATAAGAGCATTAATTAAAACATATGACTGACTGGATAAAATGTTTAAAATTTCTCTTAATACAACTGCTGAAGCTGGCAGTAGTTTAGCCAAGGACAGTTCAGAAACATATCCCCTACGTTCTGCTCTGTGCACTTACATACTCCTCACCTGATGTAATCCTTCTCTTTCCAGTACCTGTGCTCCCCTTGTGCATACTCATAATAAACTGAAGTAGCACAAGTGAATTATTTAATAATAATTATGGGAGAAAACATGGTGGAACATTTACCAAACAAGGAAACAAATGTCAGGAAATCCAGAGCAGATCTTGCTTATTTTTGTGCTTTTATTTTGTTTTCAAAATATTTTAAACCTGGTTAAAAAAACAAGAATCTAAACACAAAGGATCTCTCTGTTTGCATTATGGAATATTTCCAAAAAGCAATTGTATTTTTCTGGAGTTTTTTGATATGGTACAGTTTCCGTGACTACCTTGAGCTGTTTTAGTAGGTGGGTAATCTTGTGCATATCAGCTGTTGTGCACATTAACATTTTTATTTGTATTGATTCTGTCCATTTTTACTAAAGGCATCAAGTTTATAACAAGGATGATGAAAGTACTGCTGGATCATGAGTTACCATTACAGAACTCACCACCTGTCTTGATAGTATCTGGAGTAAATGTGTCCTCCGTAAATCCTGGGTTTATTGGAGAAAACTAAGGACACTGAGCACCTTGCAGAACAGGACTTCAGCATGTGCAATGGTTCAGAAATGGCCTTTAAAATTCTGCTGTCACAAGGAGTCTAACATACAAGAAAAAAGTCCCAATTCTGATTCTCAGGCAGACTTTACACAGCCAGAGTGCAAGTACAGTTTTCTGCACTATTTCCTCTCAAATTACGTCATAAATCATAAATAGCAATAGAATGGCATTCATCAGCCCCTCTTTCCTCTAAAGATAAAAGTCTTCACCTCACAACAGCTGTGTGCAGAAGGTAGAGAAAAAAGTAAGGAATGGAACAGGTGATACCAAAGAATTAGCAAACCATGTGTGTAGGATACAGATTTGCAAAACTGATCATTTTCTTGGTGTGCACTGTAGAGTCTACAAAATAATTTATCCAAGCTCTTGATATGGTTACAGTACTTAGTGTACAATCCTGTTCAAAATCCTGCCATTTAAAAACCTACAAGGGGGCAAGCTGATAGAAAAGGAAACCATCAGGGTTGGAGCTAGTCTTCTGAACTGACTAGAGTGCATACAGAATATGATTTAAATAAAGCTTCCCATATGGATACAGAAAATGGACGTTGTATTTCCTGGATATTTCTTTTTCATTCATTTGAAGTACTCATGTGGCTAGCGAATAATATAATTTATTTTAGCTTTTAAAAGGGTATGTCATAAAGTTCTTTTGTCCAGAGAGTGCCTGTATATAAGTGGTGTGCAAACCCTTTCCTTTTTTCTGAAGTTCCCTAGCTCTTCAGAACAAAAGGCACTGCCATATGTGCCTACATATTTGTTGAGGGAACTTGATAAGAACCTCTGTAATGCCATAAAGAGAAATAGATAGCCTAGGCATAGCAAGATAAAGAGATTAATGCTTTGCTTCCTCTTAGATCAGAAGCTCTAAATTGTGTTCTTAGGAACTGGAAGGTGAAGTGATTAATGATCTGTGTTTGGTGGCCCAGAGTAGGTCCAAATAAATACAAATGATCTAAAGTTCAAATACTTTCAGGCTCTTGCATTTTTTTCACTTTTCATAGCCGAGATGAAAATCCAAACAAGATAAAATCTTCCCAGTGGCATTTTATTATTTTTCCTACCCTTCTCAATAGATGCATAATTTGTATATAAAAGTAGAAAAGACTGCAAAAGGTTTGCACCCAAGCAAAGATATTTTTCTGAAGAATAAATCTTATTAGATTCATCAATAAAACACTCAGTTTAAGAAGTTTCTGGAGCTGATAAAAGGGAGGGAAAGCAGTCATAGTATCTCATTTCCCCTCATTTCCCTATTCCCATCCCACTTAGTAGTAGAGCTCTATCACACCTTTTACATTCACAGATGGACAGTTCACCCCTGCATCATCCATGCTAATGATGTCCTCTCCTCTTTCAAGGTTCTAGTCATATCCTTTCGCATTTCTCCTTTGTTATCTATGTACCCCAATTGTAGCATCCTCCAAAATGCTTGCAAAGTTTAAAATATAATAGATATGTGTTATAGCAAAAATGTTAATGTTTGTTACCTTTCCTTCTTGAGCTATTTATCTCATTGTCTTTTGTACCCCTCATAGCTGTAAATGATCTAAGGCAAAAGTCGTTGGAAGACTCATCAATATAAGTTTATATATAAATATATACATATACAAATGGTATATGTATATTATATATGTAGAGAGATATACATACACACATTAGACAGAGAGACGAAGATTCACCAAGATCATCAGTATCGTGTTTTCTGCCTTTGCTGTTTTCTTCTGCAGTCTATAGTCTTTCTAGATAACTTGTTTGCATGTTCTTTAAAGCAGCGAAACAGGGACAGTTTTACATTTAGATACCTTTCAGAACATGACACTGATTTGGACATGGTGTTCCAGTGCTACTGGCATGACCAGTGTGTTGCGAACTCAAATTATCTCCTAAAAATAAGGGGTTTTTTTGTAGCCAGGCTGAATGACATACATGTAAAGTCACATAAAGATCCAGAGATCTGAGCACAGTTGTGTACTAAAACTTATTTTTCACAGAGTCCTGCAAAACCAGCATAAATAATTTGAATTTTTTACTATTACTGTTCAACTTAGTACTATCAACAGCAAACTTTCAATTTCTTAGATTGTGCACTACCTCTCCACACCTCGGTGTCCTATTCCATTTTCCTCTGATCTCAGAGGCTGTGACGTGGTTTAGGTATATTCAATCTGCAAATGAGGTTCTGCAAAGAGCCAGAAGTCATACTGCAAAGATGCCTTAGAAAACCTTTCTTCTACAACTTCAGATAGTGATAACTCTGGAAGATTCAAGATATGACTTAGATGATGGCTTTATCAACAATCTGAAGGATTAGGAGGTTTTTCAGGCAGATACTATCGGAGGCTTTGAGAAGTCTCTGAGTCCTCAAATTTTCCCCTACTGAGGGCTGCGGAGTTGCTTTCTCTCACAGTTCTTCCGTACCACAGCACAGACAATGAAAAATCCCTCATAAAGGCAGTAAGCACTTTTTATTATTATTATTATTTCCAATTTTGCCTAAAGGTTTACAGGTTTTAATTCTCTGAAACACAC
>JAAGAY010007735.1:0-13526 GCA_011801015.1 Ardeotis arabs
CCACTCGTGACGGGTCTCCACTTGGACATCGAGCCGTTGACCACCACTCTCTGAGTGCGGCCATCCAGCCAGCTCCTTACCCACCGAGTGGTCCATCCATCATACCCATGCCTCTCTAGTTTAGAGAGAAGGATGTCGTGCGGGACAGTGTCAAAAGCTTTGCACAAGACCAGGTAGATGACATCCGTTGCTTGTCCCTTGTCCACCGATGCTGTCACCCCATCATAAAAGGCCACCAAGTTGGTCAGGCACGATCTGCCCTTGGTGAAGCCGTGTTGGCTGTCACCAACCACCTCCTTGCTCTCCATGTGCCTTAGCATGGTTTCCAGGAGAATCTGCTCCATGACCTTGCCAGGCACAGAGGTGAGGCTGACCGGCCTGTAGTTGCCCGGGTCCTCCTTGTTCCCCTTTTTAAAAATGGGGGTTATGTTCCCTCTCTTCCAGTCATCGGAGACCTCACCTGACCGCCACGATTTCTCAAATATGATGGCCAGTGGCTTGGCAACTTCATCTGCCAGTTCCCTCAGGACGCGCAGATGGATCTCATCAGGCCCCATGGACTTGTGCACCTTCAGGTTCCTCAGATGTTCCCGAACCTGCTCTTCGAGTACAGTGGGCGGTTCTTCGTCCTCGCAGTCCCTGCCTGTGCCTTCCACGGCTTGGGTGGTGAGACAAGAGCCCTTATTGGTGAAGACTGAGGCAAAAAAGTTATTGAGTACCTCAGCCTTCTCCATGTCCTGGGTAACCAGGACACCAGTCTCCTTCCGGAGGGGGCCTATATTCTCCTTGGACTTTCTTCTGTCCCCTACATACCTATAGAAGCTTTTCTTGTTGCTTCTTATATCCCTGGCCATGTAATGACCATGTAATATGGTCACTTTTGCTATGAGCCTGATTCTTGCTCTGAAGACACACTCGCCATGGCTGATCTTTGGCAGCCCAACAATTAGCAAAGCAGACACTGACTTAAAATGTACCAACAATTTTTACTTGACTTCAGTCAAAACAATTTAAAAAGAAAAACAGAACAACTTAAAAATAAGACCCAAGGAGGTAGACAGGGAGAAAAGAGCCTCTGATCTTAATCTTGCAACAAACTGTATGTAAATGGTGCCTCGGGGAAGCCATTGAGTTTCCCTGTTCAGCATTTTGTAGAATTTGGGCCTTAACTTCATGTCACAAAAACAGAGAAAAAACACTGAAACCGAGAGAGATTTGACTCTGCTCGCACTGATGCCCTGTGGGATTCATTGTTCAGCTTCCCTGAAAAGAAAAGCAACAGCCTCTTGTTACATACATTTCACAATACTTGGAATGTAAGTACTGCTGGGCCAGACTGCCAGGTTTTTTGGCATACGTTTTCCCCAGAGAAATAGCTAAGTTCTTCAGTACTCTCAACAGTAAAAAGACTGCGCAGTGCAGGCTCTTCAAATTAAAACGGGAAAAATAATCTCACTACAGGTGTCTAAATATTACATGAATTACCTGAATTCAGCTCCGGCAAGATGTGTCTTCCACACACCTATAAAATAGGAAAAAGATTGTTCATATATTTGAAAAGATCAGAATCACTTCTCTCTACTCTTTCCTCCAGATCAATTTAAAACAGGAGAGAGGAGAGATGTTTAATATCAGGCTAAGGGAATTTTTTTTGTTGCTCTTCTGCTTTTTTCCGTCTCCATCGTTTGAGAGGCCAGTTGTTCTGCTTGTCTCTTCCCCACTCTGTTGGGCCAGACAAAGTCTCCCTTCAGTCCCCAAGGACTGGTTCTAAAATATTGTACAAGGAGGCAACGCAGAGGGGAGGATGGGCTGCATTAGCACAGATCACCCATAACTGAGATTTCTTTCACCCGCGAAAATGACAGAGCAGTACAGGTAGCATGAAAATTCATACTTTCTCCTCACTAAGATTTTTTTTGGAAAGCTGCCTTGTGATTTCAGGACTTTGACAAGGGTACTTTGTACTCCACTGATCTAATCTTCATGTGCTACTAAGCCAGTGTAGGCCATAATGCTGGAGGTGTCACTCCCCATCGCATGAGATTACAGAGTCTGAAAAGAAATAATTTTAGTTGCTTCCCTCTACAAGTTTTAGTCGGTATTTAAAGAGAACCCAACAGTAGTAGCCATACAACATGTGCCATACATGCTTACCTATGGGTTGTGGGATTTTCCAGGTTTTTTAATGTGAAATCTACGTAGTAATAAGTGCTCTTAGAGTCACTTATACATATTGGGACTATTTTGGTTTCTACCTACCAGATAGGGCCTAACTGCTGCATGTCAGCTGCCGAAAGAAAAGAAAAATCCCAGAAAGGAAATATGGAAAAGTAGTGTTGGTAAGAAGAATTTAATCAGAAGTCAGGAAGCCATTAATTCAAGTCAAACTTGCTGCATGAGCCTCTGTTTAAAACAAAACACTCACACAAAAAAATGTAGAATCATTAACAATAACAGGAAATCAAATGGCCGCTCTTTCAGCATGTATACTGGAAAAATGTGTATGTATAGAGATTAAATAAAATAAAACCCCACAGCTAAAGAAATATCTTAAATGATTACTTTTCTGCTTCTAAATTTTCAAGGGCAAGGGAAAGCGGAACAAGTGCAATTCTGCTTGGAATGATAGCATTATTATTCTTCTTTAGAAGAACAAGCACAGCAAACAAACAAACATTAGAACGCTTCCCTTTGCAGCCATATATTGTGATGCAGCAAGTAGGAAATAACCGCATGGCCTTGGGTCACGCTGGGAATGAACTCACGGGGCTGCGCCTGCTCTGCAAAGGGGAAACTCCACGGCGCATTCGTAGCAGGTTAGCAAGGATGGCACACTCAGGTGGTGTAAGTTCCATCTAAATGACGATGACTCAACACAGGGATTTCAAATATGCAGACACTGTTGCCGACTTGTTGGAACAAGGCACTTGACAATGCAGTTTCCCTGTCAGGAACAGGTTCAGGTACAGGCTCTGGGCATGCATCTGCCACTGATTTTTGAGTAAATTATGTCGCCCATATTTCCAAGAATGTCTTCTGCTGCTGGGTGTTTGGGTTTCAAATATCAAGCGAAGGACACCTTCAGCACGGACAGGCCTGAAACAGCCACGGTTTGTACATTCCAGCAGGCCCTACCGAATAACCTGCTGTGTCAGCGCTTCTCACCCGGGGATCTTGGAGCAACCAGTTCATTTCACAATCACCACCTGTGATGTACACTGATATGCAAATATTTGTATTTATTTAGATCTACTTATATTTAACAATATTTATTCATATTTTTCATGCAGGCCAAAAGAATCACACAGATGTTTAATTACAAAAAGAACCATTTACTAACTGCAGATGTTTTCATGCCCAAGCCATCAATTTGAGACACTGTGGCCATGATTTTCAGAAGAGTTAACAGTGCTAAGGATGTGAATGTCAGCTGTACTAGCAAACTGCTTTTTCTAATCTGTTTAACCAAAATTATTTTCATAGATTAGGCACTGACCAGAACGATACTTTACAAAAGAAGGTGCTTGCACTGGAGAAGTAGTGAGCGGGACTAACACTAAAATATCTATGATGCCTTCTTCTACTGTTCTTTTCATTTTTTGATGATACAGTTTTCCCACCTGTGAAACGGAGATGATGATAGTACTGACCTCTCTGGTAAAAAGATCTTTGAAACATACAGGAGAAGCAACAGTGACATGAGGTAACACAAAGAGAACAGCTCTGGGTTTGCACGAGGCCTGCCATCATTAGCATCACAGCTCACCGCTGGAATGTGAGACACCAAAAGGACATACATGAATAGTATTAGTAGATATCATAAATGCCTTCAGTTTACTAGTCCTTTAAAAAGTCCCCAGGGCCCAGACAAATGCCTTTTTCTTGTGACCAGTAAATCTTCCCCAAACTAAGGTATTGGGTTTTTCCCACCTATGCAAATGTATTTGGGTGGCGCGTGGAGGAGCATCAGGTCCAAGGGGCCTTACTGGATTGCAGGCTTAATTGGCTTGGGAAGTCATGATGCTAGAAGCAAGTGTTTATCATACAAGTTGCAGCTAGACACAAACATCTGAAAGACCTTTGGTCCTGCATTAACATTAAGTTAAAGCTCTAACTTAGCCTCACAATGCTCCTGTACAGCAAAGACAAGCTGAAATAAAATCCCTACAGGCGGACAGAAAATACGCTCCAGCTGTAACCTGACTCGCCTCCTTTCCATTCATGCCCACAAACCCCATATTCCATGGTTTTAGATATCCACCATCCATTATCTGAAGAGCAGACGAATTTAGCCCAAAATGAAATGAAATTAATACAGTAAATTGCTGCTTTAGCAATATTTCTCTTTTCTCAGAAAGACTGCATTTGTGTGAAATCCTCTGTACTCCTACAAGATTTTCAATTAATTAAAAAACATGTTACTGCAAATTGAAAGTTTTAAAATGACACCTTACCATCTTTAATCTCTATCAAATATAAGCACTCTTATTAACATAGGAAATAAAACCCTTGAAAATATGTCTATTGTTAGAAACAAAGTAGGAAATAATCTCTGTCCCAGACAGCTTCTGTTGTTTAATTGAACCCCACCAATTAGAAGCTGCTTTTAAAATAATTTTGTACTAGATTTGATCAATTTTTATCACATAGCTACATTTTTTTCTTTAATTTTAGCTTTAAAATTGAGAGAGTATCTTCAAAACCACTTTTTTTTTAAAAAAAAAAAAAAAGCACCTGAGACATATGAAACTTGTTTAGAGCATCAGGAAAAATAGACTATTTCAATTCAACTGTAGTTCTAGTAATTTCTTTCTTTTATGTTTTAAGTAAGCGCAGAAACATTTATCAGTCCTATTCTTGGAAGCAGGGGTTTGGACATTTGGGAGGAGAACGGGCTGCTGGGTTTAGGTTGGGTTTTGTTTTGTTTTTTCAAAAACAAAGAGCAATTGGCAGATTGCACATTCAAAAAAACAAACAAACAAAAAAATTTTAGTTCCTGACAACTCCTCCAGCCCAGGAAGTTTTAAAGAGAGAACTTGTTATTGCCCCAGCTGTGGCTGAGCAGCCAATTCAAAACAGCTGTACTCAGGCAGCAGCTGAGTTCTTTGCAGGAGCCTTAGGGAAGGGTTTGGAGTGTAGCTCCATGAGTGTCTCAAGTTTGCCGGATATGGTTTTGCACCCTCTGTTACTCCAGAGTGGCCTGCCTTCAGTCCCACGGGTAAGCAGTGTGGCTGGAGTTGTGCTGAGATGGGGTAGAGGTAGGTGCTGGAACACAGAGCTTTCTGGCCTGTGTGTATAGGGCTAGGTTTAAATAACTAACACTGTATGGTTATGAGTCCTGTATGTCTGCTCAAAGTTTTGTTGCAAATCCTGAGGAAGCTTCCTTTTGTACCTTGGCTTAAACTGTGAGGTCTTGGTAGCTTAACACTGTGACTTTCTGTGGAGGTGTCTATGTGTGAAGGTGGGTGGCTGTGTACAAACATGTGAGGCTACAGCTCTGCTGTGAGGGCCAACGAGCACACCCAAAATCAAATGGGAGGTGGTGTAAAAAGTAGTTCCGCATTCAGTGCGAGTCAGGTTGATGCTTTCCAAGTGGCTTAAGTTTTACAAATGCAGATACCTTTCAGTGACTAAAAAACCAGCACTTGACTTAAGTGATTAAAATTTCAAACAATGCGTTCTGAAACAGAAAGTTTTTCAGTGTGAAACGTGTAGTAGCAGTCTGAATTCATACACCTTTTGTTACATTGCTGAGCTTCTCGAACAGCCCCTTGTTCTCCTGGCATCAGGATAACAGGATTGTTCAGGAGCTGCTCAGGTTGGGCGTTGGAGGTGGTTAAAAACGGCTGGATAATACGTGTCTTGGTGCAAGGAGATGTATGCACGCTGTGTTTCCTTCATATGCCTGAGGTCCTTAAGGGGTCCTTAAGGGGCAGCTCCTGCCTGGCGCGCTGGGATATGCTCGGAGTAAGGTCTGGGTGCTCCCCAGAGGAAACTTGCAAGTTTGCCTCTGGAGACAAGGGTGGATGGAACAGCTGAAGTCTTAGGGGAGGGTATAAAAGGGGGAAAAACCCCAAGGCAAAAGCAACTTGAACCTCCAGTGCATGACTCCTGCACTAAGGCAGCACGCTGTGCTGGGAGATCAATCCAAATCCAAGCAGCGCCAGGATATTTCCACTGACGTAGGCAGCGGAGTGTGAGAAGGCCTCTGGGAGAGGGAGCAAACCAGTGAAATTAGTGAGTGACCACCACGATAGCAAAAAGAAAGCACAAATTCACTACTTCTGCCTTTTACTGGCTAAATGGGAAACATTGGAACATTAAGTGGAGAAAGTGGGAGAATACTTGATCTTTAGTTTTAACCTACCACGAGAAACTCCATGTGTTTTGGCAGTGGTTTTCTAGATTTTTTTTTTTTCCAGTCTGATAAGAGACTCTGAAAAAAACTGTGCCCAGGCATGACAGCTGTGTTTGGTGATGAAGTGGTGTCCTCTATCCAGTTATTTATGTAAAAATCTCTGTATTTGAGAAGCCTGTTCCACTCAGCTTCCCCTCCTCCTCCCCTTTCCCACTAGGTTACATGACTGACACTTTTGCCATGACAAATCCATGAGTGTCTTAAAAATTTACCATGAAAACCCTGGAGCTTTAATTATTGTGCATTTACATAATTAGTGCAAATACATGCAATTACCATGTGTACCTACACAATTACCAGCTACAATGATGTACTAACAATCCTTATTAAACTTTAGTGGGGGAGGGACACACTGATTGTATGCACAAACAACATCTGTAGTTTCGTCTTTCTTTTCCTTGCCCTTATATTTGAAATAGCCGTGAGTGTTTGGGGATGGGGGGGTTAACACGCTGAAAGCAGTGACATACTGAAAGTAGGTCAATAAGCTGTCCAAATTAGAGTTCTAGTGAGATGAAAATACAAGATAGATATTCCCGGCAACATTTCCAGGATGCAGTAGCTTCTCTGCAGTTAGTGTAATACTGTCAACTCTTGATTATCTGTGGGTTAATTATCTAAATTATAAGGTAACTGTGCTGCATCGGTATCTACCCTCTCTATCACATCGGTAGTTCACTGGAATAGAATTCCCAAATATCTATCACATCTGACCCTTCCTCCAGTTACAAGTGTCTGTGTGACTGGAGCCCCCATGATGTGCCCCTTGGCTGCCACGTTTAGCTGAATGACTACTACTGGGGGAAAAAAAGTGTTTCCAAATTATTTAATTATATTCTTAATTAAACTTTGATTTAAGATTGGGAGGTTTCAGCTTATGAATGTTCTCTCTTGCAAAACATAGGCTGCTTGTCTTATAGGAAGCATTTAATGTAAAAATCCCGAGCGTTGGGAAGCCTGCTAATTCAGTAGTTCTCTGGGCTCCTCTGTTCTCTAGGAATTTCAGTGGCCTTCTACTTGTCTTGGCTCAGGGACAATAAAATCCAGCAAATGGTGCATTAGGGACCACACCTCTTCCTGTTGTCTTCAGTTTTGCGCTTATTCTCCACTCCAGCTGTAAGGAATTTGTTGCCTGTGGTACTTCTGCGAGAGAGCTTTATTGCGAAATTCTTCACTGCTCCCTCTGCCCTATGCACTCCCCCAGAATAGGAAGGAAAATTTTCTGCTGCCTTTTTTTTTTTTTTTTTCTGCTTTTGTTTCCTGCACTTCAGATCATAGTTCAAGCCTTGATGGTCTTTTGTGCCACTTGCACATACGCCTGTGGAGCGTACAGCCACAGTGTTTTATTTTTTTACCTCTTTTTAGAGTGGAAAACCATAGTGTCTGTTAAAGCAGTGAAAAATTGAGAGGTTAATTGTTGCTGCCAAATGCAATAAAGTAATACTTTGGGCTCTCAGGCATGTTTTATGATCAATATGGCAATTACTGAATAAAATCCCATGCCCCAGAATGTTTATTTGTGTAAACAACTTATGGTTATTTATTCATATTTTATGAATTTATTTTTAATTTTTCCAAAATTGTATTAGCCATCCCTTGTGATTAAAAAAAAAAAAAATACAGTTGGTTAGGGGGGAAAAAATAAATTATGCTGCATGCTAAATGGGAGGACCCATTGAGAATCTAGTCCTAAGTGTGTTCAAGGCTAACACTTTATTTAGTGTGATTAGCTGTGTTACGAAGCATTATAATGTTCCGGCAAGCTCTTATTTTACCGTTGTTTGCTCTTCTTCCATGTTGTCAGGCTGGCTAGTTTAGACTAAAATCTTTCACAGAAACTCAGACCAGAGTTCAGCCGAGGAGTTCTCTACCTGCTGCTGGTATTATTTGTCATCTCTGTCTGCTGACTGGGTCAGATAAGAGCTGAAGACAAGGGGAGAAACAGAAGTAGGAGCTGGACTTCAACATTCATGCTCTACAGATGGCTGCATTTGTTGTTCTTTAAATCTCATTACCTTTCTCCATTAAAATTCAGTGAGGCTAAAAGAAAGACCTGCTTACTGTCAAAATCTGGCAGTAGGTAGTCAAATGATAGAAAGACAGAGCAGTATTTCCTCTACCATCTGTGAAACGGGGATCCACATCATAGACACCTCTGCTAACATACCAAGTGAAACGCTCTCAAGGTAGTTACCTGCCTGTCTGGTTTTACATAAAGTTACCCAATTGCATTATTTGGAGTGGATTAAAAATCAGGTCCTGACGTTTGTGGTTAATCCAAATCCTTGGGTATTTTTTTTTTGTAAAAGCATGATGTTACGCATAGCACTTTGGCCATCTTCCAGCTTTGCTAATTATATTCTGCCTGAATACATTCCCCTGAGTTTAAACTTGGACAAGGTTTTGTTTTCTTTTTCACTTCTTCCTCCTGAAGCTGTTTGGTGTAGCTAGAAAAGTGTCTAATAACAACAGAAGTTACTAAAGTCCCTGTTCACAAGCCTCAGTCGCAGTGCTTGGAAGTTATTTGCTTTATGGGCAAGGTTTGCATGAGTCGAGTGACTTCACCCCAGACCAAATTTTGATTTGAGATTTCTCAAAGTTGAGACATGCATCGTTCTTGAATTTACACTTTGATTTGGTTCTGACAGGGCAGTGTCTTTATCTTCTTTAGAAGGAAAGATTGTATGCACTGGGGTGACTAATGTTTCTGTCCCCACAAAAGTATGCTTTTGGCACTATATAAATAGCATGTTTACAGTGCTGCATTTCCTCAACTCACATACGTTAAGTTCCTTTTCAGTATGTTACAAGCACATGGCATGCCTTCTCTTCCTATCCTTTCAGCTCTTTCTTGTTTTTGTTTTTAAGCTGTATCCTTGACTCTTGAAGGCACACATCCTGGATTTCAGTGCTATTTTCCTACATCATATTTTTAAAGGCTTTATTCTCTTTGCCAAACTAATCAAATCCCCTTGCTTAATCCAGTATAGTGTGCACGTGAAGGCTGAGTACAATGCTGTAAACTACAGCTCTGATCCCTCTCAGAGTAGAGCCTATGCTGAGCTGTGCCATGGGTGCGAAGTTGCTCAGTGGTTACTCAGGAGTTATAGGGGTCTTGTGTTTGCAAGACTAGAGAGTTAAGTGTATACATTGCTTTACCACAGCACCCTAGAAGAGTTTTAGGCTTCTGAGTACATGGAACAATTTGCAGAAGACTGGCACAAATAGCAGCTTGGTTCAGAAAGAATGACTGTAAAAGGAGTTGTGAGTGTAAATTCCCATAAAAGACAAGATGTGTTTCCTCCGTGACTAAAAAATGCCTTGACGGTGCTCCTTTCCTTCCTCGTCGCACTGAAGCTCCTTAAGCTCCTTTGGAGGAATCCACTCCCTCATTTTAGTCACAAATGACTGTGTGACCTAAGCATTACAGGTTGAGGAGGACCAAAGAGGGATCAAATTTAAGACAATATGCAAATGTTTTCAGGTCTCAAAAGGAAAAGAGAAGGGGAGGGGAAAAAAGAAAAAGCCCAAACCTCCAGCCACTTCCCTCTTAATGTCTTGTAATTGTTTTCAATTTGTTTTTCCCAGTAAAATTGTTTACTTTTTCCTCTAGGACTGCAGTTACATAACTGCAAATTTCCTTAATGTCTTTGCATAGCAACTTCATCTCTATTTTAAGAATCTAAATAAACCCTGTTTTCTTTCCCATACTATTAAGGAAAAAATGGACACGGTTCTCAAATTGTACCAGTTTCTCACTGGGCATAGTGCAACATGTACAGCCCGACTGCAGCCTCACTTTAACTTAGAATCATAGAATGGTTAGGGTTGGAAGGGACCTTCAAAGGTCATCTAGTCCAACCTCCCTGCAAGGAGCAGGGACATCCCCCACTAGATCAGGTTGCTCAGAGCCCCATCCAACCTGGCCTTACTGGTGTAATTTAGCTGCATCCAGTAATATCACTCCTGGCATTCTGTGCTCTTGCTAAGTCAGAGAAAGACCTGTTCTCCCTTGTTCAGAGCCAATACTAGCTAAACTTCAGCACAACTATTGATTGAGTGAGCATATTTGCATGAGATAAGCCCATGGGTTATGACAGAAGAGTAGAGCAGAGATCTGTGTTGATGGATGAGCAGTTCCGTGAGGGCTCAGAAGACTTCAGAACGTCTGTATCTGGGGAGCACCAGGTGCGCTGTGCCACGTGTGTGACTGTGACGTGACTGTCGCAAATAGCTACAAGAAAAGCAATGCTGATGTCAGACGCTATTATGAAGTCGGCAGTGATCACAGGCAGTCTTTTGTGCATGTTGTACACCTGCAGTCCATGCTGAGCTTACTTGAGCTGGCTCTTAAACCAGGCAGCTGCCTTACCAAAGGCCGTAGCACCCCATAGCTCAGCATGGACTTGCGACCTAAGCACTTACTCCCTTTGGTCTCTACAGTCTGCACTAAACCCTATGCTGCAAAAAGCTGTGCTGATAGCAGTTACCTGACAAAACGTGTATACAAGTAACCTGGGTATGTCTAGACATGATGTCTATATGCCATCTCAATCAATTCCATTTTCATTACAGTACGGTATGAATTATGATAGCAGCAAAAGCTAATTTGAACTACAGCTGAAGAGGGTTAGGGGGAGGTGACACACTGCTTTAACATACAATCCTCTGGAGAAAAGAGTTCAGATCTGTCTGAGGTTATATAACAGAAATGAGGTTAGCAGATTCGGTCTAATCCCTTGTGGACAGGCCCACCACAGAGCACGGAATAATGTGGATAACTGTCTGCCTGCCTGCTCGCTGACGGCTTCACTACTGCAGCAGCAGAACGCTGTTGAGCCAGGGTCTGAGATCATGTGCTGAAGCTTGCGTAGCTTCTGTTTCACGGCTAGTTACAACAGCTCTCCATCCCAAAATGGTCAAGATCGCTCACTTGCAAAAAGCAGCCTGGTCTCTTAAAACAAATGAAAAGGGCCTAATCCTTGATCATGCTGCAAATACTGCTTTTGCTTGGCTCTGGAGTTGTAACACAGTCGGAAAATTAGTCTGATCAGCCTAATTGAGCACTTTCTTTGCAGAGGTGTTCTTGGCACAATGCTGAATAACCTAAGCCAGCCCTGCCATACATCTAAATTCCTAACCCCTTTTTTCAGTCCAAGTGGGCAGTCCACCCCTTATGCCCCAGCAGGCAACTGGCAGTGAACTGGAGCAGCTATTGAAGTGGTTTATTCTTTGTCATGGATTAGCACAGTCCCTAGCTGAAAGCAAGCACATCAGCACTGTTTAGAGGCACCTTTCTAATTTCATGAATCATAGTGGCGCAGGTGAGAGAAAACAAAGGCCCCTCTAATCTTTAGGGAGGTAATTTTAATTTACAAACAAACTGGTAAATATCCTGGATGTACTGACTGCTGCAGCCACTTTTGGACCAAAACCTAGCAAGTGACTAACGCAGCCAACGGGGGAAACGGGGAATGTCTCCTGTGACTGAGAATATGAAGGGCTCTATACAGGCAGGTGCAGCAGTTGGGGCCTGGCAGTGACACCAGTTAACAGTCGCTGTCACTGCAAGCGCTGTCTGAGCTCTAACGACTGCAGGCGGCCAAAGCTGTTGCAGTTGCGCATCCCCTCTGGACAGGTATCGCCTTCGGTGCCCCTGAGCAGTGTGTGGCAAACACCAGTTCAGCAGAGAGGCCCAGAGGGCAAGATGGCGCCTGCTAGACTGCTAAACTTATTTCCTGCAAGACCTCTGTTTTACTAGCTGCGTACTGATGAAGCAATTAGTTTCTGAAGGATGGCGGGGTGATGAAGCTGGTAAGTCCTGCACGATACGGTGATGCAGAAAGTTTTCTGCAGCAAAACTACAAAAAGCTTGAAAAAGTGCATGTGTTGTTACCAATCTATTTTCTGCCTGGATGACATCAGTGGAAGTTATGCTTAAATACAGTGGACAGGCTATGCCTTTGTAATTGCTTTTCAGCACAGAGATAGGTTTAATTTTCTAATCTTGTAATTCTGTGAGATGGTTTGAAGCAATGAAACGTCAAAGCTGTGTGTGCCCGAGAAGTTTTGAAACGTCAGCAAGGTGATGCCCTAAGAAGAAAAATGTATTAATTGCAGATTAATTCACTATTAAGGTAGGATACAATGCCATGGGTGTGAGAAGAAGGAAGCGACTCTATTGCTGCAGTGCCATTGTGGGTTACCTAAAAGGCTGGGTTTATTTGGTGCCTGTTCCAATAACGGACATCAAATGCTGTGCGGGAGTGAGGTGACTTGGGGGCTGCACCGAGGGAACAGTACCGGCTGTTTTAGCCGGGTTAGAGTCGCTGGGATGGGTACGGCCCTCGGAGGAGGCCAGGGGGGCACAGCTGGTGCAGCCGAGGATGGCGGCCGGGAAGGCTCGCAGCGCAGACCCTCGCCCGCGGGGCTCTGCCGCTTGGTCGGGACGCAGCCCCCGAGGGCCCGGACCCGCGCTGAAAGCGCTGCCTTAGGGGGTAACCAGGCTGGCGGGTGCGGGGCCCGCCTGCCCCAGGGCCTCCTCAGGCCGAGGAGGCCGCGCCACCTCGACTGCTGCGGGCCAGCCCTGCCCCTCACGGCCGCCGCCTGCCACCCCCGCGGGGGACCGGGGGCCCGGGCGGTCGAGGGGATGAGCCGTGACACAGAGCCCCCGGGTGGACAGCGTGGCGGAGGGACCCTCCGGCGAGGGGGGGGGACGGGACGGAGGGGGCAGGGCCCAGTACTGCCGCCGGCCGTTCCCCGGCCGCGGGGAGCCCCTCGCAGCGCCCCGCGAGGCGGCCGTGCGCCTTTAAGGGGCGGCGGGCGCGCGCGGGGCGGGCCGGCTGGCGGCGGCATTGTTCCCTGACGTCACTGGCAGCCTGTGCGGCGGCGGCGGCGGCTCTCAAACTTGTCTTTGTTATTCGGCGCTCCCCGGCTGACACCGCGGCCGCACGCAAAACGCGGAGCCGGAGTTCAGCGGTGGAGCGGCGGGACGCGCCGGCCGCCCCCGTGGGGGCCGGGGAAGGGGGGGGGGCGCGCCCGCGGGGCCCGCCCCTCGCACCCCCCGAGGCGGGCGGCGGAGGGAAGCGCGGCAGGAAGAGGGGGGATT
>JAAGAY010007737.1:7342-51813 GCA_011801015.1 Ardeotis arabs
TAATGTTTGTCCACATAAACAAATGCTGCTTTTATTCTGTCTTAGTAGTCAACTCTTAGATCTGTTCCTTGGGCCATGGGGATGGGAGTGGTACCATCTTCGTTAATCAAAGTAATTGTGCCTTAGGACACTGGAATTTCAAATTGGTTAGGAGACTTCAGGTGATGAGGTAATGCATAGCCCTTACAGAACGCTCTGCACCCTTGTCCTCCCAGTTTGCAAGGTTTTGTGAGATAGCCTATTTATAGTCCTAAAGCTTTTCTAGATGTTTCTTCTTTTGCAAAAGTTTTTCCTGCTGGGGATGCTGAATGCTGGCCCCAGCAGCAACATGCCGTTAGTCATGGGTGACTGTGCAGGGGGCCCGGGAAGGTGCCTGCTCTGGGTGGTTTTGGTGTTGCTCACCTTGCAGAGGCTGCCTCCGCGTGCCTCGTGCTCTCCTCTCTCTGTAACTAGTGCTGGTGCTCGTGAGCGCTGGGAAGGGGCTTCCTCCGGAGGCTCTGGTGCTGCTCTTCCCACGAGCCAGGGCTGGAGCCGTTCCGATTCACACCACCCGTACAGAAAAAACGTTCCCGAGGTCAGCGGTGCCTGCAGTGGAAGAACTCACAGTGACATTCAGGGACCTTAGTTTGTGACGAGGCAACCTTACACTGAGATGAAGTTGAAACCTCTGAGGGGGATGAGACACTGGCTGCTGGAGCTGCTGAACTTCTGTTCCGCTCATCAGATTCCCATGGGAGGAATAACGGCCGTCCCTGCTGGCTCCCAGCACAGGAAGGACTAAGGAGGGTGGGGAGAGGCTGCAGGGAGGTTCGCTTTCCTAAGCTGTTTCTTTCCATTTTTAGCAGAGTCTTAAATATTCCACTAGCATGAGGACAAGAATCTAAGTGAGCTGCAGCAGACTGCCTCAACAGTCTGATCTTCTGGATGACGAGGGTTTTACTGATTTAGGGGTCACGCCTGAAGTCTTTACCAAGGAAAAAATTCCAATTTTAGTTAATTGGATTTTCAACCTCAAATAAAATCTTTAAAATTGAGCCAAAATGTAGATGAAACCAACTGTTATCACGTTAGAAATACCTCTGGAATACTGAGCATGGAGTTTAAGGTACTAGAGTTTGAGAAACTGCATTCTTTCAGAAGACACTTTAAAATCTTTGCTGGAAAATACATTGTTCAATTTCTCCTGAGCCTGATGAGCAGTGGGACCTACGTCACTGTTTATCCTTAGCCCTGCACCTGCCCGCATTGGGCCTGTGCATTTGGCACATGTGAAACAAAGTCCATCCAGCACTTAAGAAAACAAATTTAAAAAAATCAGAAATAGTTCCACCTCCTGCCCGTACTGCTCATTTATTCAGAATAGCTGGTACACTGGAGCAGTGTTGGATATAAATAGATTCACCAAGGAAATGGGTTATCAGAGCATATTTAGATCACTAAATTGTAATAAGTGAAAAAAAACCGCAGCCCCATAACATTTCTGCTTACCTGGTTTTTCTCCCTTTCACACACTGTCATTCATCTGCATTCCTAGCTGTGGTTCTCTTTTTTCCCGTCTTTTTTTTAATTTAAGCACCAGAAAAAGGTAACCGTGGCTGCATGTAAGCCCTGCCACTTTCCTGCAAGTAAAAGAAGGAACAGTGTGGTGGGGGGAGTCTTTCTTACCTTTGGGGCGCTGTTTTTTTCTCAGTAGCTCCGAGGCATCTATAAATGCTTCTAGTAAAGCCAACCCTGCACAGCTAACAAGCATGAAAAGAAATCAATGGAGTGCCACCAGGAAAACAGCACCTGGTTTTATTATCACAGAAAAGCTGTTTGGTTTTTTTTCCTCTCCCCTAAGGTGAACAGAGGAGTTACTTGACACATTACAATAAAAGCTAAAGCTGGGTAGAATTTACAAAAAGTAAAAGAGAACTGCTGAATAAAAAGCATCAGTGACTGTTCTAGGTACTGCCGTGGTTGAAGACAACACTACGGTCTCTGAATGGCGAAAGGAAGGGCCGATCACAGTTTATTATATTAAGCGATGGGCTTTATTTTCTTTTCCCATCTCTGTCCAGCCACCACCAAACGATGAATGACAAGCGTGAGAGAAGGTGTGAAATGTCAGGGGAAGTTTGCTGACCAGTTCCCTCCCTCAGCTCACCTTCCACCAGTATTCCCAGTGTTAAACAGCATTTTAGGAACAGTCTCCAAGAGGCATCGCTGGGGAGTTAAAATGTTTTAGTGCATGACTTCTTAAAGCAGTGACCTACTCAATGACTTGCAATTCTTTGGGGGAGAAAAATAATTGGTCTTTTGACAGTAGAAAATTTCACTTGGGTTAAAAAAAAAATCCAAAAACCTCAAAACTAAAACTCAAGTCTGCTGAGGCGGACAGACCTAAGCGTTCCAGATTATTAGAAGAGAAAGGGTAAGCTTTTTTTTTTTTTTAACCTGCAGACAATCCATATTTCCTCTGTCTCCACTGCAGTGGTGTCCGTGCACCTAACATGAAACGTGTAAAGGAGTGCACGGGTCCTGCTGCTGCTTTCTGCCTTACCCCTGCCTTTCTCAAAGGGCTTTTGGATCAAGAGCGTGGCTCCTGCGTGACTCTAGTTTTGTATTAAAGATGATTGAAAAGTCGTTGGCTCAGAGTGACTGACAACTGAGAAACTGCCTTACTGTTAAACCTTTTGTAATAAAATTTTTAATGTAAAAAAAAAAAAAAAAAAAAAAAGAAAAAAAAAAAGGGCTTAAAATAAAAGCCACTGCCATTAGCAGTGAAAAATCCTCCACATCAAACTCTCCTCGTCTATGGCTGTTGTAAATCTGAGCACACAGATTTTTATCACCATACGTGTTTCCTGGAAACTGAGCTCATCTTTCACTTCATAATCTGGGCAGGCAGGTGCAGAAGATGCTCATACCACAAATTAATATTTAAACGCCTTCTTGGCCCCAAACTTTGTGTCTCAGTTGGGAAGACGCAGCACTAATGGACTGCAAAAGGGCAGGGCCTGAAAGCATGTGCGCAAAAAATGCACAAAAAGGAGCTGAACTGCACTTAGGGAGGGGTGTGGCGCAGCCCCGTCTCCCTAATGCATGGATTTACGGCAGTAGCTGGTGTGACATGGCAACCTGGCTGGAAACTCAAAACAGGCACAGGAACGGGCCAGCTGCAGAGAGACCCTTTTCCAGGGGTGACAAGTACTGCCATTTCCTGAAGCCAAGGGGTCAAACCACCAATGATTCTGAAGAGTTCTAGGGAGGGGCACAAAGCTCAGACTGTCCTGCCACCCAGACACCACCAGCACGGCAGGGACAGAGCACTTACCTGCAGGAAGGTCAGGGTGATGTCTTCCATAACCAGGGCTTTTGCAGTTCCTACACTACAGGTGCTTCTGTGCTTCGCTCTCAGAACAGGGGGCTCACGCTTAATCTGTGGTCACCAAGAACCTGCAAAAAAAAGGATAAGAAGGGCTGGTTAGAAGCTGTGATCCTTTTGTCTCCGGAATGGAGCCTTGCACTGCTGCTAGAGCTTAGGGAACTGGCCTCCCTTCCCCACCCAGCCACAGACACAGCTAATGCGCTCGCAGATTTGGCAGCCACAGGATAGGAAATAAGTCTGAAGCACACCAGTGTTATTTTAGTTCAGAAACCTGAATTAATTCCATCCCCAGCTACTCCGTGCGCGCTGCTGAATTGCTGCCGTGCCCCTCTCAGCAAGGCGAGCCAACGCCAGAGAACACGCGGAGGAGGATGGCTCTGTCCTTTAGAGGACAGGGCTTACTCCAACCCTCTGAGCTTTTTGGGGTGTTTGTTGGACACTTGGCCTGGGGACAGCACTTCCTCACCGAAGCAGGGCTGCCCCGGGTGTCTGTCCCCAGCAGAACGCAGAGGGAACGATCCTGGCAAAGCGTGTGACCACGCGTCTCTGCCTACGACACCGCACTAAAGGAGCTGGACCAGCCCCCGCGCTTCCTTCCCAGGAGCCGAGCCCAGGGCGCACGGGTCAGCGTTTGCTCTGGGGTGGCTGATAACGCCAAGCCAAGAGGGTTTCCAGCTTCACCCAGAGTGGGGTTCACTAGCATCAGCACGGGGGCACACGGGCGCACACGTGTCAGCTCTACCTCCCGTTTGACAGCAGCCAGTCTGGTGGTGTCCTGAGGAGAGAGTGACTCACCACGGCCCGAGGGCTGCTCTAAATTTAAGCATTACAGAGCCAGAAATGAATGCAGGGAGTCAGGAGCTGCTTATCCTGAGGTCAAGAGGAGGTTCAGAAACCAGTTGTCAGAGTTCACCGTCGTGGCAAACAACATCTGTATCTCTCAGACCTTTAGGGAGAGAAAAACCGACATAGGGAGGGGGTGTTCGCAACCACAGCGGGTCAACACAAGGTCAGACAACCTGCAGGTACCTGCTGCGCGCATCCACCTCAGGAACTCCTCGCTCCTGCAGCTGCTGAGCCTGGGCAGCAATTCCCTGCGATAACTGGGGGTGGGGATGCGTTGTGTGGCCTTTGTTAGTTTTACTCTATTCACTACATTTTTCCTGTTCTTCAGATCTTGAAGTTTGGGTGCAGCCAAGCTGTTTGCAGCTGGACTGAGAGTGGCGTGGGGAGGGGTGGGGGGAAGCAGGAGGGAGGAGAGCAGCTCATCCCTGGGGCAGGGCAAAGGGGCTGCCACGTTTTGGGAAAGCAGTTAGACCGCTTTTTTATTCACAAACTTTTGCTTTGGGACAACAAGCAGGAAAGTTTCTGACTCCTCTTTTCCCAGGCTCCCCAGCTGCTCCCCCCCAGCCCTGTTCAGCTTTCCTAACTCCAGGCTCTGCCCAGAGCCACCCTCTCCAGGCTGCACGTCCTGCGCGGACAGCTCGTGGGACAGCCGCTGTGGTTTCCACCCTCTGCAGTCCTGCCGGCATTTTTCCCCTCTCTGTGCTCAGCAGCACGTGGAGTCATGTTCTGGAATTGCCTCCAGAGCAACCCTGAAAGGCTCCACATAAAGCATGGCACCAAGCACAGCCACCCAGGGGCTCTACACGATGTCTCCAGGCTATTTCTGAACAGCTCTTCTGCTCCTTTTCACATTAACAGGCTGTTTCCCAGGGCAGGGAGCACTGGGACTGCAAACCAGCATGCCACACAGGGCAGCAAATCCACCCACAGGGACATGAACAACCCCACTCAGCCCAAGACACAGCGTGGGACTGCTGAACCCAGCCTTCCCTTCGCTGGGGCTCCTTGACAACCAATTCCAGGGACAGACAGCAGCCCATTCCCACCCGTGACCGACAGGCTGGTCACCAGCGTGGTCTAAAGGGCAGGACAGGCCCGAGCTCTCCAGCCCTGCCCTGCAAAGTGCTCTTGCAGGGCAGCCCTCGCTTCACGAGCACCCCCGCTGCCTTGTGCCAGTGACGCCACCTCATTCCAGAAAGGCTCCCTATGGGCAGGGACTTGCTGGTCCCCAGGGCATGGACCATCTCGTAGCAACATGACGCCTCCAGCTCAACCTAAAACATCGCTCTCATTTCTCACCAGGCATTACAGAGCTCCCCCCCTCCTCGTCTGCAGCATGGATACTTCATCCCTTCCCGATGCTCTCTGCCTCGCTCCTTGGGTTCATCTCCCAGAAGACAAAGCTGGTTTGAGGTTCCCTTGGGACCTCCTGCACACCTTATATGTTCCCCCCTCACCCAGTAACTCAGCCAAGCTTCCTCCCACGGGCTGGGGCAGCGGTGCACAGCTCCGGCTGTCAGGGAGGCAGCGCGCAGGTATCAGCTGTGGCTGTGCAACCAAATCACCGCCGGCTGCTGGCTTGAGGAACCCTCACACTCCCTTCTGAGGGCACTGAGCATGAACGCAGCCAGCGGTGGGGAACCGAACAGATGCAACAGGCAGCAGCTGGCTCCAGCCCCACACCATTTCACAGGAAAGGGACAAACCAGTTTGTTTGCTCCTCTTCCCCAATTCTCTGGCTTACCTGTCTGAGGAGCCTTTGCTGGAATGAGGGCTACGGTCCCTCCTCTTTATCCCACATCTGGAGCACGTAATGCGCGGCCGTGTGCAGAAAGACACAGGCAGACAGGTGCTGCAGGGCTCTGGTGCTTCAGAAGTAACAGTGCAGCCACGGGGCTGAATCTCCTGCAAAACAATAAAACGTCAGAACTTACGTTCGCTGTATATTTGAAAGACCCCCTGCCTGGCTCCCCTTGTCCCCCGGGACACATCTGAAAAGCTTTCTGAGAACAGCCGGAGCCTTCCTGTGCCGTTTCCCTTCCCTGTTCTTTATCAGTGGAGTACGCTGTCTTTGCTGTTGGCGTTCATTCAGTTGTTTTCTTTTAATGAGTAACTTCTGTGAAACCTTCAGCAGTTGCGCAGGCCCCCGGGTGCTGGCAGCCCAGTCCCAGCCCAGCGCCAGGACCCACAGCTCCCCCACAAGCCCGTTACCCGACCTGGGTTTGTTTCGGTGCCAGCCCTTCCTTGCTGTGGGCCACTTACACTCCAGGCTTAATTTGGCAACTCTGGCGTTATGCAAAAGCTGTGACACAGCCAGCCATCTACACCAGCCCTCAGGAGTCCCATCAAAGGCCAACACTCATACCGCGGAGGGTGTGCCAAGGGATTGCAGGGTTTCTAAACCCAAACTCTTCCTAGCTGCTGGACTGACCCCTACGAAGCCCAACGGAACGGCTGACCCGCCTCAGCACCCCAGGGAGCCGTCCCTTTTGGGGCAGTTGAAGCCCTGGTGCCGCAGGGGCTGAGCCCGTTCCAGTGGGATTGTGCAAACTCAAACCCCAGCGTTTCACCGCAAGACGAACTTGGTTCAAATCTCCACGGTGCACTTTGCACTCTGACTGGGGTGACCTCATGCCGGCTCCCTGGGCAGTGTTTAAAGTCCAGGGGAGAGGGGTGCTTACCTGCCTCCTACGCACAACAGCTCGCTCCTGCTTCTCCCTGCCCACACATCTGCCCGGACGAGGGCTCCGAGGGCCTGGATCCGGACCGCAGCATGCAGCTGCTTTTTGAGGCAGCGGTTCTGTGCCTGACCCTGGGCTTAGGGCAATGCACCGAGGAAACAACACAGGAGAACATCGTCCACCAAGCTCCCCAAGCAGAGCCATCCTATTCAGACTGGGGCATCGGGACCATCCGGGACAGCTTCGAAACGGTCAACAGCTACTTCGACTCCTTCATGGAGCTGCTTGGGGGAAAAAACGGCGTTTGTCAGTACAGATGTCGATACGGTAAGTGAACCTCACTGGCTGGCTCCTCTCTCCTTGCTGTTTCCCCTCCTCCTCTCCCCGAGACTACAACCAGCTCCTACCCATGACCCTGCCATGCTCGGCACAGAAAAATCACTGCAGAGAGTCACGACGTCTCTGCTAGTGCCAGCACAGGGACGCTGAACCCTCATCTTTCCCTCTCACCGAGAACAGCCTGATCTTGAAGGCTAAAGGGGACAAGGACAAGAGGAGAAGGGACAGGTTTTACAGGAAGGGCACACAGGTAACCAGGCTGCCATGGAGAGAAGGACCAGGGGAGGCAGCGAGGCCCCAGAGGGAAGGACGCCCAGCCAGTGCACACCTGACTCGGAAGGGGTTGTTAGTATTGCCAGCAGCCCTAATCTCAGCAACCTTCGGAGTGTGGTTATTCAGCAATTGCGAGTTGGCTAATAACACGGGCTGGAGGAGGGGAGATAACAGGGAGGCAAACGAGACCTGCCCTCACCGCGGAGGAACCTTTAGTACTTGAGGCAGAAAGAGGCAGCTGCGCTTATCTTGGACTTTAGAGTGATTTACCGAAAAAGGAAGGGTTTGGGTTGTCCTGGGGGCAGGGTGAAGGGGGTGCCGACCCAGGGAGAGCAGGGCAGGAGGAGTGCAGGCAGAGCAGGGGACTGGGCGCGCAGAGGGAAGCGCCTCGCGTCCCTCCCAGGCCAGCAGCAAGGGTGCCGGGCACAATAGATGCTGCAGGGCTGGGACTAGAGCTCCCCGTCAGGGCGAGAGGGCAGATGGGCCCCCCCTTAGCCAAACTGGGGCCACAAGGAGAGTTTAAAATCAGCCTTGAAGTTGTTGGGTTTGGTTTGGTTTGCGTGTGTTGTGTGGCAGCCCCACACCATGGGTGACAACCCACCATGCTCCAAAGTCAGAGCAGAAAGTCACCTGCGTGGTGACCAAAAACCCTGCTAGCGGGCACAACGTGGGACTGCAGTGTGCCCGAGGCTGAGATATTGCAGGGAACCTCAGGACTCACCGAGTCCTGCAGAAGTCATCACTCTTGGGCACATCCTGAGGCAAGGCCCTGGCTCTGAGCAGGGAGAAGAGCATCTCCACAAAGCAGCGGAAATGCTGCCTGCTCCCTGAGAGCATCCTGCATCTTACTGGAGAAATGTTCTACCTAGGAAGGAAAAAAACCAAGCACATCATTAGCCCTGTTCTCATCCTCTGCTGAACAACTCATTAATCACTGGCTGAGGGAGGACACTACTGAAACGCTGCCTGCACACCTCTAAGGGTCTTGCTGGACCATTTGTCCATGCTGGTCCCTAGCACAGACCCTGCAAACTGCAAATGGAGGGGATACAGGGACGATCCCAACCAGTGAGACCCAGTCTGCACCCAGAAGAACGAACACAAACCATCTTTGTCATCCTCCTGCTGAATCAGGGCCTGATTGCTTTTTCCCCAGGCACGAAGCAAAAAGTATGCCTTCTGCTTCCTTTCATTTCAGCCAAGAGACACCAGTAATAGCTTATTTTGCCACGCTGAAGGTCAGGACTCACCTGTGATTGCCACATCCATCTTCAGCTGAGCACGTGGCACTGGGCTGTTCTGGCTGTAGGACTCTCCTCTTGATTTTTCAGCAGCTAGCGAGGACTGAAAACAACTTGATGGATTACTCCCTTAAATCAGGACATTAGAGTTACACGAGCATTTGCTGGCAAGTATCTCCTCCTCCTTGCAAAACCTCTCTGGGTGTCTCTGAGGGGGAAACAGCCTGAACTGGAAGTAAATCCCCTGACAGCTTTCTTCATCTGTCTGGACTTCAACGTTTTGCCCAGCATTTGGTCCTGAGGGGTTTAAGATGAGGAGGCACATCCAGGCTGTGGGAAAGGAGCCTTCAAAAGTCAGGATCTCCAACACAGCACTAAAAGGCTGCAGTAAGCACGGGCAATATCTGCTCCAAGCCTGCTTGCCTGGGGCAGTGAAATAACAATGGACCACTCAAACCAGCAAGGAGCCCCAAGACCATCTATTCACCCAGAAACACATCCCTTTCCCCCCACCAGTGTATCAGTACCGCAGTGTCTGAGACCTCCTGCATCACCAGCAGCTGGTTCTAGCCAGCTGGCTGTTCTCCAGTCTCTTGGCACAGCTACAACAGCCTGAAGATATTAAAATACATCAGGGAAACTCACTTCCAATTAGAAACTCCACTTCAGTTCTTCTCCTCTAAGGCCCTGCCAACAAGGCAGTGCCCTGAAACAGATCATCTTCCAAAGAACAGGCTTCCTCAGCAAGGCTTCCACGCATCAGCGTTGTTCTTCGGCGTGCTGCTGGGCAGTCCTGCTGTGCTTGCGGCTGTTCTCTGGTCCAGCTGCCCTGCAGCAAGCAGACAGACCAGAACAGGCCCCTGGAGACACAGAGCTAGCACAACAGCCAGCGTGACCACCAAGGCCCTTCCCCCTCACAGACATGCCCGTAAGGATGGGCAAGTAATAAATGATAACGAGAGCACTGAGTCAATGCTCATGTAGTCAGGAACGCCTATTATTTTTGCTTTGCTTTTGTTTTCCTGTTAGCTAGAGAACAAGATGTGGGAGAGAGGTTAACTGTGGTGTCCTGGACTTTATCTGGCTGAGAAAGATTTCAAAAGGGGCACTTTTACAAATGATTAAGCTTTGTTTTTCAGAGAGGAGGGGGGCAGGTTTCCTGCAAGGGCTCATCTTGAAGGCAGTTCAATGTTTTGTTGATCACCACAATTCTCGTGTGAGGTTTTTTTTTTCTTCAGGACAACTTCCTAAGACATAATAATAGCTGTATCTTCAGCTTAATGGAAGGTTTTCCCTGGAAACGCAGTTATCTCCATATCCTGAGTCTCATTTCTGCTCTGACTTCCCACCTTATCCCATTAATTGACAATGTCCTGCAGGAACATAACTTAGCATCAATCTTACAAGCAAGTCATTAAAATTTGACGCCATCCTGCAAAAATTCACCTTGGATTTTGAACTTTCCTCTGCTTCCTACCTCAGTTAAGAAACATTTGAATTCTGAATCCCAATTCTCAACCCCTTCCTGAAAGAGTAGCGAGGCTGTGAATCGCACTGAGACCCGAGCGCAGCCCTCCTCTCGTTATATTGCTGGGGAGCAGGGGGTTATAGATTCAGCCCACACGAAGACATAATCCCTTCATAATCCCATCAAAATAGCGTTAACGTGCAACGTGCTGCGAACTCAGAAGTTACCAGCTAAATCCTTGATGCATCCTGCTGGTCTGTAGGGTTGGAGAAAATCAGCAATTGGCGTCTCACAGCTGGATGAGATTTCAGTCTGGTTGTTTATTTGCTGCAAATCTGTTGTTTAAACAGAACCGCTCTGGAAATTTTTAATTCAGAAGGTGCTGGGAACATTCCTTACATAAGTCCTTTTGAGGCATTCGGCTGTGAGTTCTTCTTAAAACACGGGAGATTTATGGCTCTATTAACCGCTGGTACTTTAGGTACCCTGACAGAAAAAGGGGGAAAGCGTCTTAAATGATTATCAGTGCTGACAAGAAGAAAACAGTGGAAAGGGAGTTTAAAGGAACCCAACCCTGCCTGAAGGGCTAAATTAGATCTATTTTATGTCTATATAAATTCTCCAGCGGTGCTCAGGGAAGCAGAAACTTAACGCTAGAGGCGATGGACTTACAGAAGGCTCAGGTCACACGTGTTTTTGCTGGAGCATTCATATCGCTTACAAAGTTTTCATAGAGCAGGGTTCAAATGTCTTGTTTTAACACCTCACTCTGCATTCTTTTATAAACCCAGCTGGGACAGCAACAGAACAAGCACAGAGCACATATCAAGGGACAATCCAGAGAAACCTGGCTACGTGAGGGGTGGTCTCTGCGACTTTTCCAGGGGAGAATCCTCTTCTGTCTTTAAATGAGCTCCTCGCACAGCAGGGTCAGGGCACAGAAGCAGCCTGGCGACTTGTCCTACCCAAACAAGAGGTGTTAGGTTAGATGGAGATGGAGGTTGAGGTAGGCATGAAAAAAAAAAGGAAGAGATAGGGCAGGGAATAGACCCATCTCCTTTCCACGTGGCCAGTTTCCACCCCAACCCTGGATGCTTGTTCTGTCAGCCATCTACAAAGCCCTAGGATGGGCTGGCAGGCAGAGAGAAGGGTTTGCACACCTTCAAAGCAAAGTAAAACAGATTAAACTGCTGCTAAAGCTCCTGTTAGCTGATTGTCTGCTGAGCTCTTTCTACATTTGGCAAATAATTGTTCAGAGAAGAAATTCTTGCTCCTCTATGCATATTAAGAAGCGTACTAAGGGAGGGCAGAGAAAAAGGGATGGAAACTGTTTGTGAAACGTGGCAGGGCATCATCACACACAGAAAACGGACCAAGACGACTCCTGCTCTGAGCAAGATCAGACACACAAGGTCTAGCAGAGTTTTGCTGAGATCCATAGCTCACCGACACTCAGAGTGAAATGAGGATGGAAAGAAATCCCTTGTTGTTTAGCTAGCAGTTTCTTGAACAACTTAAAACCACTGGGTGATCCCAACTGTGCAGAGCTCTCAGGAAGCTGACATTCCTTGCCTTTTGGTGCTACTCTTGGGATCAGTTTTCCTAACATTTTCCCTCTCTTTCTCAGGGAAGGCTCCAATGCCGCGACCTCACTACAAACCCCAAGAACCCAACGGCTGTAGCTCCTATTTTCTGGGGCTCAAGGTACCCGAAAGTGTATGTACTAGCATACTTACAATCCCCAAATGGTGCAATTCTCTAACCAGCTAATAAAACTGGGGAGGGAAGAGGCTTAGCTGTGCTGTGCACTGACTGCGTGATAGCTTCTCTTCACAGCTGAAGCCAGAGCTCTGGAAAAGGGAGGAAATGTCACTTATGGGGTGGCAGGGGACAAGCTGTTTGCCTGGGATTGCCAAAAGATGGCAAGCGAGGCGAACACATCAGTCTGAGAACTGCCTAACTTACTGTCAGTCAGGGAGGCATTAAGATCTCCACTGCTGGTGGCAGCGAAACAGGAAACACGTTTTTATCCAGGCCCCAATCAATCAGCCCCGTGCCCTTGCAACAGGACAAGGAACATGTTCAACGCTGGGCAGCTCAGCGCCACAGTGATGTGCAAACAGCAATACCTAACGCATTCTCCACGCCTGGGCCTTCATCCTCTCCATGCTTTTTGCCTCTGCCAAGCACTTAAATAAACCTGTGGGTTTTAATATTGCACCCACTTGTTATTTTAAAGGCAATTAATGAAATCATATTGGAATCACCAGGAAAAGCACTCCCAGGAGGCTTGAAGAGCAGGAATTACCATTTAGCTCATGCATTACTGCTGCCCGTGAAGCCTGCAGCAATTAGGCAGATTTCTGCTCTGCAAAGCCCTCCCTTCACAGCCCGTTTTCCACGTTAGATTAGTTCCTTAAACCACATTTCATTGCAAACCTCGTGGGCATTCCTGCGGTACCTTCTCCTTACGCAGGCAGTCATGAGCACTACGCGCAAGGAGGAAAAACCTCATCTCCTAAATTTTACATGAGGAAGGCCAAAGAGAGGAAGAATTTATAACAAGCTAATGAGTCCAGTCTCTGCAGGTGACTGGCCTTCTGCCCCATCACTATCACGGTTATTAGCTAAGCTTGCTCTTTACCTCCAAGCGAGCAGAACTCCCCTGACCAAGCTGTATTTGTCCTTGGCCTCGCAAGGGCATTCCTGAGAAATAAGGCATTAATAACACCGCAGATTTATTAGGCCAAGAAGTAGGACTTGTCAGGTTATGGGAAAATGGGGAAGAGAAAAGGGGTCTTTGCCACTGCAAGCAAGGACAGAAGCTCCCTGCTGAGCTCTGACAAATAACAACTAGCAAGTGGTCACGGAGGGGCTGTTCCCCACCTCTCTACCAGAAGTTAAACCCCCGTGACAGAGAGGAGAGAAGGGAATGTGGTTTGTCTCGCTTTGGACCTGCATTACTCTGTCATTTCTTTACCTGGTGAGGGAGAAGCATGTTTTCCCTCCTGCTGCCCCAGCTATTGGGAATAGCTTCTGCAAAAGCAGCCAGCTGGGCTCTGCAAACCTCACCTAGTTGCAGCTTTTTGATCCTGAGGCCTGCAGGCAGCCAAGGGACACTTCTTTTCTCTCTTTCCCCAGCTAGATTTGGGCATCCCCGCCATGACCAAGTGCTGTAACCAGCTGGATGTTTGTTACGACACCTGCGGGGCCAACAAATACCGCTGCGATGCCAAGTTCCGCTGGTGCCTCCACTCCATCTGCTCCGACCTCAAGCGCAGCCTTGGGTTCGTCTCCAAGGTGGAAGGTAGGATTCCCGGCTCGCATACCTGCGGAGGGAAGGTGGCAGGGAGGGGAGAGTCTTGGCAGGGAGCCCTCTCCTTGCTAAAAGAACCAAAAATCTGCAGTAGGGAGCAGCACATCTGTCCTGTGCTTGCCCAGATGGGTCAGAGATGAACGAGAACACCGATGTCTGACTCAGTCTGCAAGTTTGGCAGCATTTGGTAACCTCTGTGAAGGTTACGCATGCGATAGCCCAAGCCTGCCTCGTGATCCTCCATGCCAACAGCAAGCACCTCTGCACTGCGTGAGGAGGGGGAAACATCTACCCCCCCACAACCAGGGGTCAGCCGTGGCAGGAAAGCCCCCCCGGCTGCTCCTCCTGAGCCCATTTCAGAGCACCCCCACCCTCTGTAAGGCAGGTGTCCATCTCTGGCAGAGAGATCTGGTCTGAAATCCTGGCAGAGTTTGAGAACAGCCCATTTCCAAAGCCGAATGAAACTCTGGTGGTGCTGCTGAGTTTCTCCCAGCCCCTCTGGGTTCATTCTTGCTGCTGACAGCCTGTTGCAAGGTACGGTGGAGTACGCGTTTGTTTTCCAAAGGTGCAGCCTGATTAGGACACACAGACAAGTCTGCATTACACCACTACTAGTGCAGATGGCTTTCTGCCTCATCACAGATAAATCTTTGGAAAGAGTGTCCAGGCCAGCAAGAGAAAACAAAGACGTGGACTGAGATATAAGTGCTACAAGGCCACGTACAGCCAATCTTTCATGGTCACCTTTATCTACAGGCCCTCATGCAGCCACCCTCTTCCTATCTCTTCAGATTTTTCAGATCACTCCTTTTCCCTTTCTGCCTGCAGCAGTGAAGCCCACAGACAGATCCTAGGGAGCTGAGGTGGAGCAGAGCCCATGCTCCCTGGCTGAGCCAAGCCACCTCTGCCTGTAGTCAAAGTAGGACTGGATTCCTCCAGCATCCCTGACTTGGTATCCTCTCCTCTGCCTTGTGCTCTGTACCTACTGCTCCCTGTCCTCAGGGCTGCTCTGAGCAGCTCCTGTCACACAGTTCCCCTCCTCCAGCTCTTCACTGGGATCCTTTCCACTGAGTCACCAGGAGCTCAGAGAAAGCAGGCAGGGGAAGAGCAAATGCACTCTCTTCACGCAGGCACAAACATCCCTGCTGCAGCAGATCCAGTGAAGCAAAGCCTCCATTTTCCCACTGACTCATGACAGCCTCTTCAACGCCTGCTAGTTCTAAAGCATCAGGAGCGGAATGAGGCAGCCGGAGAGACTGAGACAGGAGACAGTCCCAAATGCAGGGCCTTCCCAAATCTACCAAGCAATCAAAGTTAGTGCCAGTGAGTAAACCCTAAAAAACCCAATATTAACCTATTTATTCATTAACAAGCAGTTTTGGGCTTGGCTTTTGGGAAGAGGAGGGGCTAGAAATCAGACAGACCAACTGCACTGCTGCAACCACAGTAGGATTTTTCATGCTGGCTGGCAGCTGGCATTGTAACTCCCAAAAAGTACAAAAGGTTGTTTAGTAGTGGGTATAGCTCTCTGGTGGGGGTAGAGGGAGCCGGGAAGGACAGTGCTATGGATGTCTCTGGGAAATCTGCTTGGTAAACAGTGCTGTTTGCAGTGCCCCAAGTGATCTATCAACCAGAAAAGCCTGAGAGGCAAGAAAGAAAGGGAGTTAGGGGGCAAAGAAGTTAGCGCCAGATTGGTGCCACCCTAGGGAGAAAAGAGTCTCCAGTTCAGCAGAAGGGGACCTCTGGATTTATAAAAATGCAATACCCAGAGAGAAAAAGACAGTCCGCACTTGCACCTGCAGATACCCCACAACTCAATGCAGGGCTCAGGCTGGGGTGCTTCCGCTTGTCACTTACCTGCCCGACCTTTTCCTTCTCTGCAGCTTGCGAATCCGTCGCGGACACAGTGTTCAACGCCGTCTGGACCCTGGGCTGCCGGCCCTTCATGAACAGCCAAAGGAGCGCCTGCATTTGCAACGAGGAAGAACGAGATGAATTGTGAGGAGGAGCAGATGCCCAGCCGCCGGGAGCCTGCTTGCCAAGCGTCTCCTCTCCGACACAGCACTGCAGCACTGTGGTTTCTATCAGCCCTCTGTCCTAGCACGGGACAGGGGGATCTGGGCCAAGCAATACGCACCAACAACAGCTTTTGGGCAGAGAAAAGGGAGCCATCCTGAGGATATAGGGCAGCGGTGCCTGCTGTCCACCACAGATGCAGTTCAACGGCCCTACCCCTTTCCAAGTCCATCAGCCTGAGTGATCCGACGCCAATTTTCTCTACAGACTGATCAGGAGAGGCAAGCAGGATGCAGTGCTGGTTATAAACAAAGGACTCTACTTGTTTGTTTGCCTTAGACACATGTGTATTAGCTCCCCCTGCCCCCTAACTCTCTAATTTGCAGTGCAAGCCATGAGGTTCCTGCAGCCCCTGAAAATCCCAGTCCATGGACACTCTTATTTACATTTTTCCACCACTGGTGACAGACGGAAGAAGAGGAGTAGTTTGCTTTCAGTATGTTGCTCATACCTATCCCTGACGTTTTCCATCCTATCATTATAGACCCTGACAACCCTGCTTATTTAAATACATCCAGGGATTGGTAAGCATGAGAAGGACTTCGGGGACCAAAGCCCATCGTGTCTGAGACATGAAATCACAGCACTCTCCCACAGTCTCAGGAGAGAAAGTTGCTTTTCTTTTACAATAGCTTCCATATCTATTTAATTATTTTTCTTCTATATCATTTAACAAAGCTTTTCCCTTAAGATCCTTTTTTTAACACAAAATGGCTGGGTATCCACCTCCATCTTTTGCACCAGGGAAACAGGAGGCTCACAGTTGCCTCGGATGAGATATTCGGAACCCTGCAGGCTTATCTGTCAGGTGGCGGGGCTTACGTGCCTCCTCTGTGGGGCAGAGATGCTGCTGGCTGAGCAGCAATCCGCAGCCTCAGACGGCATTCTTTCTGAAATGTGGTTAATACCTCCACCTGCTACCAGGAGCTTTTATTGCATGCAGAATTAGAATTTAAAGCGGTATGTGGAATTTCATCTACATATAACGTTAGCAGGCGGCTTTTGTCTGTGTTTCATGTTGAAAGGAAGTTGCTACTGGATGCGCGTGCCGTGCCACATAAATACTTCAGCATCTTCTGCAAACATATTTATGGTTATGTTCTTCCATCTGCCACAGAAAAGTTAAGGCTACAGAAGGATGATTTAACAAGAATGGAAAGAGTCTTAGTTACTTTTTTTTTCTAGTTTGTGGAGCTATAAATTATTTAAGCCCGTATTCCTGTTCTTGCCAGTCATCTTTGCTTTCCAGTGAACAGTAATCTGGCCCCAGACAGACTGAAACAGCAAGAACCCACCGCTATTGAGAACAGGAAAATGGAAGTGACCGCAGGAGAAGTACTGGGATGCTTTCCATTAAGGAGAACCTTAATTTCCACTGGTCAGATGCAATGACACCCTTTCCTCACTGCGCTCATGCCGCTGGAGAGCGAATACCACGTCGCCGAGGTTCCTCGCAGTGTGTGTCTATCAGAGCACAAGGCTGCACAGACAATCTGATTATCATCTATGAAACACACACTTTTAGCTAGGGATGGGAAGGACACGTTCCTCATTCCAGACATTTCCCAAACTTTGTATTTCGTTGGTGAAATGGTGCCTGTTGCCAGATTTAAATGTGAGCGTACTCTTATGATTAAATGACAAAATTTAAAAAAAAAAAAAATCCATCTTGGTAGCCGACTGGCAGGCAAATGTCTTGCAGCATTTTATAGTTTAAGTGATATCAGGTTAAATCCAAGCTAAGTCAATGATGATACATGATGATATACACTGGAGTAACTGAAAAGTTCTGAACAAAATCTCTCTATCCACACAGTGATGCTTGGAGACACCACTAATATAAATCGTAATTTCTTCATGGTTTTCATCCCAAAACGCTACAGCTGGCTGCGTGCAGGGCAGCTACTGAATAAGTGCATTTTTCACTACAAAGTTAAGCTGTGGTAATCCGAAAAACCCCATGAGCAGCTCCACAAGGAAACTTTTGAACCTTCAAGTGGTGGCAGCAACCCAAAAAACCCACCAGATAATCCCACGTAGGAGAAAACCAGCATATGAACTACAGTAAAACTCCTGCAGCCAAACTAAACATTGCTTCCCCTCTGTGCCGCTCGTGCTATTCAGTGGCAAACGGCCGCTGAAGCAGCTGATCACGGGACTTGCCAGGTCAACGCACAAACCTTGGGTCATCTTTCACTTCCACCCTGCTCTCAACAGGAAGAAGACACTGTGCTCACCCCATGGCTTCCTGTTGACTTTGGGTGTTGGCAGGATCATTTGCAGCCCTTGCTGGTGTTCAACCCATTCGGCCAGCATGCCCTCTCCTGGTCATGGTTCCTCAAACAGCAATCTCCATTTTTGATGAGGACATAAAAGCAGGGGTGAGGACAGGGGGTAATAGGGGTTTACTCCTGGACATCCCGTGTTCAGACGTTTCCATCCTAAGAGAGAATGAGGTGGCACCAGCCAGCACACCAACCATGCATGTCGGGCAGCACTGGTGCAGCTTGGACTTTGAACTGCAGTTGGCAGTGCTGGTCAGACCCTCAGGAGCACTGGTGGAGTACAGCACCTTCTCGCACATGCACTGCAGCGCATTCTGCTCCCACTCTGTGGCGTGGCAGATTGAATTAAACAGACAAACAAACCCCTTGGCTGTCAGATGAATTTGGCCTTTGATTTCAAGTCCAGGCTGTAATGCTGACAAAGCAGATAGATGGAAGGAAGAGGTAAACTGGGGAGAGCTAAAAGACTTGGAGAAATGGTTTTGTTTGTGCCTAGGAGGCATCTCCTCCACATCAGAGGAGGAACGGCCACAGGGCAGCAGCAGGTAGTGACCTACCGTCCTGCTTGCAGAGCAAACTAAACACCTTCCCAGGCTGCTGGACTGCTTCCACACAAACCAGTGCTTCCTCCTCATTACTCTTACAGATTATTTAACTGAAAAGCTTCAGAGTTGAGAGGCTGCTTTGTATTAATTCATCAGAAGAACCAAATAATGCAGACAATACGCAAAATAAGCCAGGAAATGAACCCCTCCCTCCACCACTCGCCCACATCCCTTTCATACCAACAAAACTCACCAGTTGCCTCTCCAGAAGGTACCAGCTGATTAATTTAATTTCCCAGCTCTTGTTTTATCAAAACAAGTATATTTAGCAGGGGCTGCCTGAACAAAGAAGTGACAGCAGGCCATGGCCCATGTGGTCCTAACGCAGACATGAATCAGCAGAAGCAGGAGACGGATGCTAATGCAAGGAGGCGGCTTTTTCAGTTCTTTTTCTTTCACATATGCTTAGATAACACATAGAAAGTGTCTTTTCACTTACTCCTACTTATCATCATAGAAACATTTTCATTTATTCTAACATACACATGCGGACACACATATTCCCAAACTGGAAGAGCAGTCATGAAGCCATTTAGAAAAATAATGACTCTCCCAGCCCATGAAATGCCCATTCCTCACTGGAATCTCAGTCACCCAAAGAAATAAATCTGTGAAATGGAATATTGCTGAGGTGATTTGTGACTCCCTTCTAAATAGTCCCTTCAAGCCAACTCCCCATCCATTTGAGAGCAGCAACAAATTTTGGCCTTGGCAGCAATTTGGCTGCTTCCAATCAAAGTAGAAAATGGGTAATGCAGACTAGGGGGGAGCTTCCAGCGTACCTCCAAACACGCAGGATGGAGCTGCAAACCACAGAATTTCTTGCAGAAGACCACAGCCAGTGGTGGAGATGGAGCCTTCCCCTCTCCCCTTCCAGCCCTGCCTCTCCTACTTTGTCCTTTGCTGTGCCTCCTTCCTTTCATCCCACATTTCTAATCCTTCACCAGCCAGCGCTCCCGCTCCTGAACGAAGCCCAGAGGAGCCCAAGCTGATCACGCGTTATATTTTCTTCAGAAGGAGTTTGACAGCCCAAAGGGATTCCTGACAAGCACGCCGCTGCCACCGTCACCACTAATTGTGTCTCCAGCCAGCTCTCACCCACTGGGAGACTGCGAATGCACAGTCACTCAAACAAGGCTGCCACGTCTCCTGTCACCAGGCTCGCTGGGGACAATCCTGTCCCAAGAACATTACAGATGATTGCTATAAATACTTCACGTGCGTTCCTCCTCTAATCCCTTCAGCAGAGCCTCTCTAGACCAGGGTAACGCATTTCAACTTTCAAACAAAGACTTGGCAGCGGCATGCGTTGGGGGAGGTGTTTATAGATGTTTAATGGTCTTTTTCTTACAATCAAGGTGCTATAGCACTTAGGAAAGGCACCACATTTTTGATGGGGGGAGAAGAGGGAGCAAGATAACGATACACTAAATATAAGAGGAAAAACTGTTAAACTGCATGCAATTATCAAAAGACACTAAAAAAAATAAGTTTCATTAAATACCTTTTACTATTGAAGAATAACATTTAAATGTGCCTGTGACAGATCTGTGCTTCAGCTGCCTGCAGTGACAACTGTTTTGTCGCTCCAAGGAACCTACACATTACGAGACAGATATATTTTTATACATGTTTTTATTAACAGTTATCCAAATTCTCAGCGCATCCAAAAGCTTCAGCGTCGTTCACAGAACTGCATAGCAAACACGTTCAGCTACGATACTATTTGTATTGTCTGACGAAAGAGGGGCTTGAATAACATTTGTTTAGTCAAGGACAAACAGTCCCGTGCAGCCTGCAGGAGGATTTAGGGAAAGACAAACTTGGGGTAATGCCTCAGGCCTGCAAAGCAACAGGGTCCCTTCAACTGAAGGGTTGTTGGGAAGAAACACGTGTAAAAACCCAACCGTTCTGCAGGTCAGGTTGCACGCAGAGGGCTGCCTCGTGTGCCCAACATAATTCACAAATAATCATCACGCAGTTAGGGAAACAAGTCCTGAGGATCAAGAGGGGCTTTACCAAATACTTCTTGTTTCTCAACCATGAACAAAGGAATTGATGAGGAAGGTTGGTTGCTGTTCCAGTGAGTGGGCACTAGTCGTCAAAGTCAATTCTGATGGGACCGCCTGTCAGGATGTGGTTTGCCACACGACCAGATTCCTCCTCTTCCTCCTCCATCTCCATCGCAGCTGACCTGCGCGCCCGTCTCCGGCAGCCCTGGGCGCAGCGAGAGCTCTCGTCCAGCGCCCCGCACACGAGGATGCGGCAATGTAAGAACACCTCCTGGAGGGTGGCGAGACAGCAGGGCAGGTCAACGCGCAGCTCCAGGAATCATCATGCCAACTGTGGCGGCTCTCAGAGAGCACACGAGCAACACCATCCCCACGGTACAGCCATTTCTGTCCCCACATCAACAAGATCCTGAACCACCATGGCCATCCACAGCCAAACTGGTTGCTCCATCTGGTTTCTTATGTGCCCAGGAGAGGGCATGTTTTCCAGAGCGCCCAGCTGAGAGCTCACAGCATGGCATCTGTCCGTCAGCCAAGGGCTAGAGAGGGAATATGAAGGCATGAAATGATCCTCCAGAGGAAGGGATGAAAATGCCAGGAATAAGCTTGGAAGAGCTCGCATGGATTGGCAGGAGCTGCATGGTAGGAGGCAGGCCAAGAACGCGTGAAGCCTCACAAGGAGATGGACGGACAGCAACATGCAAGAGGATTTGACATGAGCTGAGAAAACATAACCTAGTAGATGGAAGGGCAAAGGAGGAAAATGTGGGTTGACGAGGGGCTAAGACTGGTAGTTGAAGGGAGAAGGAGAACACAAAGGGCAAGGAGACAGCTGCCTTTTCTTTCTGCACAGTAAAGGCAGACAGTGACAGGATTGCTGCTCCCTGCCCTCTAAATGACAAGGAGAGTAAGCAAGATCTCTGCAAGCAGCGATCAGGGAAGCAAATATTTGTGAATGTTGGGTCAATGGTGAGGTTTGAAGCAAAATCCATTGCACAGTCCAGGAGAATGCAGGGTGGAGACAGCAGCAGCAATCAGACGGCCAAGTGAAATTTCTGAATTTTGAAAGATCTCATCCGTTTTAACCTTACTGAGGCTCTCCAGGAGCTGGAGTGGCAGCTTTATGCCTTTTGGAGCAAGCAGCATTGGCTGAGCATAACAACAGTGGCTGAAAGACCTGATTTCTTCTGTCACCGAAAATGAAAGCTATTTGCAGTAGGAAAATGGCACTGTCCTTCAACTGTCCTCCCACCTCAAAGCTTCCGCCCGAGTGTGCCACCAGACTGGACGGCCTGGTTTCACATTGAATTAAACATTATGGTGGCCCTGTGTCTGGAAACCTGGCACCTGTACTCACAAGAGCTCGAGAAGATATAAAGGTTGAAGAGATTCAAAACTACGGACTGTCTTGTTTTAAAGATAGGACACTGCCTAACTCCCCGGGGTTTGATGACTGGAAACAGTTTTCTCATCCAGCACACAAGGGTCTACTAAGACTACCCTGGAAACAACAATTATTTTAGCATGCTACAGCTTTGGTGTTCCGCAACTGTCCTTCACATTTTATTTAATTTTAGTTGTTTTTATCATTCTCTGCTAATGTACTTGTGAAAGGCTCCTGAAAGACACAACTGCTGGAACAGGCACAGCAGCATCTGCCTTGTGCCAGCCATTCCTCCCCCTTGCACTCTAATATAGCCAACCCTGTGCAGAGACTCCTCAGTCAGATTAGGGCTGATGCAATATCCGAGAGGCGGGTTTTGAGCTTACCTTGTTGTCTTTGCCCACAAACTTGAAGACAGGAACCTGGAAATGCTTGGCAAGATGGTCCTTTGACGTGTACTGTTTCACTGAGTCATCAGAAACGCAGCTGAGGAAAAGCAGAGGGATAGGCTTTAATGGGTTTCCCAGAAATGGAAAAAGAAAGGGAAAAAAAACATCCCAGCCTTCCCAGAGGAAGGCAAGGAGAGCTTGGCTCTTTCAAACTAAGCTACCATCCATGCTACATCCTCTTTGGCCACAGGAGAAAATTCAGGAATGATGGGGAAAAACACCAGCCATGATAATAGCATCTCCAGACCAAGACCATCTCAGCAGGACGCGGTCCAGCCCCATCAGCAGAGGGACTGCCAGGGAGCTGCAGGCAAATTTGTCCTCATTTCACCTTCCTGTGCAACAGCTTGCAGTGATCGACAGAACTGTCCTACAGTATATAATGTCTTACGTTCCTTCTGGATACACATAAATCATGCTTAAAATGAAGAAGCCGTTACCCACATTACTAAAATATCACAGATGATGAAAAGCAAAAAATCCAGATCCACTTTGCTTTACAGCATTTATATTTTTCTTCCTGCTAGACTTGGTCAGACAGCTCAAATTCACTACATTAAAATTCATCATTTCAATTTCTTCATCATTAGCACTACGTGGTCATGCGAGAGGCCACAGATCAAGAAAATTAGCTACTTTTATAAAAAAACTACACTTCAGGTGCAGTCTATTTAAAACCAGTTACAGCCTATCTAGAGTTTGCCAGGGAAACAGCAAGACAAAAAGTAATGGTCACTTGATAACTCCTGCTGCCTATTGCAAAGCCTCAGGTGTTTTTAGAGGCCCTGATACTGCTGTTCTATTGCGTTACAGTGCAGCTTGTCCTTCCTAGCAAGTTAATTCCAGAAATGTGGACTTTGCAAGATATTTTTTTTTAAAAAGTGGTGGTGGAAGAGACTAGAGGTAACGGTGTGACAGCTGAGAGTCCTACTCTTGCAGCCACCTTTAGCTTCCATCTTTACACCAGAAATATGTAAGGGCTGTCAGAAATGCTGATGTTTGACACATCCAATTATCAAACAGCAGCAAACCCCCCATCCATATGCAGCTCTGCTTTCACTAGAACTCTATTTGGAAATCTCTGCGCTCTTCGGCTGACTGGGCTCCGTGGGCGGCAGCCTACTGCAATCCCTGCCAGAATCACCCGTCTGCTACGGACAGCAGAGCAGCGTACGTTTACAGAAGCACTAAGCATCGGTCTGATGCTACAAATGAGGGGCAGCCTGAGGTGTAACAAGACGAACTTGGCAGTGGAACTACCTTAACCACATCATGCTCAGATAAATCGCAGTTCCTGACCACATCGGATTGCAACGGATTGCCCTCAGTGACACAACCTTGCTCCGGATGCCCCAGAGAGCTGTAACGTTTATCACCTGTGCAATCGGTCAATGCCTTTTATTTATTTTTGTTTTGAGAAACAAGAAGAAGAAGATCAGAAGCAGGAGGGCTGCTCTGGGGCCAGCAGCAGTACAGGGTATTACGGAGACAGCGGGGAGGGATCTGGGAAAACCCTGATTTCCAGTGGGGACACATCAGCATAGGGAGAGGGCCGAGTCCCACAGAACTGGAGACGGCAGGGAATTAACAGTGAAGAAAGCAGGAGAGGGAATTTTCCCACCCTTCAGTCTAAGGTATATCCCCTGAAATTTAAGCAGTGTTTCCCTCTGGAAGCTGCAGTTAACTCCTGCAGGTCTGATCCTACGTAATCAAACTGATTTAAAAATCCTAGCTTTATTGCCGTGGGCTTTTGGGGCTGTGTTGATGGAAGGAAACTGGGTTATTACAGAACTATCTGGAGCAGGGACAGGTCAGCAGTGTATTCAGCTAATATTCCTTTTTAATTGCTGTGAGCACACAGGGAGACAGAGAACTCCGGTTTGCACAACAGCACACCGTCAGCCTTTGGTCTAAGCAAGCGGTTCAATTTAAATACAGCACGGCCTGGCACGTCTGGGGACACTGGGCCCTGCGGTGACGGCTGGAGAACGGAGCAGACTGGATGAGGCTCCAGCCCATTTTTCCCTTTGATGAAGTTTTAATGCCCTCTGCAGGATAACAGTACCAAAGGGGCTGCTGGTGCCATAAATGCTCCAGCTAGTGCCGTGGTGAGTTCAAGAGATGACATTTTTCTGCCTTCTCCCTTTTCTATTCGGCTCAGGTTTTGGCAAGTGTTTGGAATCTCATCGTTTTCACTCATGGTGACAAATGAATGAACATTTGGAGCCTTCAGTCTGTGAAGGGTCCACAGGAACAACCAACCCAGGGAGTCGATAAATCAACCCTTCCATTACAAATCCACTCGTAAACCCACAGAAGGACTGCAGCCTAGGATGGAGGGAGAGCAAGCTAATGCTGAAATTTTTGTCAGAAAGAAATGAAAATGGTGGTTTTGTTTACTGTACTCTGCAGGACCCCTTTGCTACAAGACAGCCACACGTGACCTGTCATCACCAGCTGCAACGGTGGATGATTTAGCCTGGCAGCTGAGGAAATAATTGTTGTCCTCATTAGATGGTTTGGCAGACAGAATAGAGGACTCATACGACCACAGCCTGCTGACTGTCGGGCTCTGACACTTGCGTATGTCTTAGATATTACTTTGGCTGGACTTTCCTCCCTAGAGGACAGCAGACTTGTTCCAAACTGGGACATTTTGACAGCGTTGTCTGGTTAAGCTCCAGGCACTGCTGGATGCAAACGCTCCACAGCAATGTTGTACCGTGGCGCTGTCATGTTAGCACCCAAACAAGTGTCTGAAACAAGGGGTCAGCTTAGGAGCCACACCAGAGCCCACAGCAACGCTCCCCAAAACCCATCACAGTGAACGCACAGATCCACTCTGAGGTTTTTTACTACCTGGAAAGATCGCTAACTCCAAACATCTCAGAAAATCATAGCCAAACTGAGGGACTCCCTGCACTGACAGGCATCAGAGAAAGAGCAAAGCAAGGGGAGCTCCTGGAGCTCCAAGCAGGACCAGCCATGGAGTCTTCTGGCTCATGCTATAATGCGGCCATTATGGGAAAATGAAGAAACTAGCTCCAGTTGCTGCAGTGGCTGCATGGCAGTGGCACACAGCCATCAGGGGGTTCTGCCAATTGGTTTGGCTCTCTGCAGGCTGGCAGGGAGAGGGTATCAGGAAGGAGATCTTTTCTACAGGAGCCAACTCAATTATCCACCAGGCTAGTTACAGGGAAATGTGTCCTGTAAAGTCTGCACTCTCCCACTGCCTCCCACTGTTTCTCCCCATCACTTCTGATGGGACAGGAGGTTTCAGCTTGATGGCTGAAAGGCCTGGCTGCTGGTGATTGCTAGGAACACAGCAGATAAACTACTGTGGAGAGGTGAGAGTGCCTCCTGCATCACACAGGCAACGCAACTTAGCCCCACTGCCAATTCCCATCTAACAGCCAGCAAGAGGGGGAACAGCGAACTCACCCATCTTGAATCAGGTAGTACTTCAGGATCTCATCGATTTTTGAGGTGGGAGTGGCAAAGCAGCTCTCTACCAGTGTCTCTAGTCCACTGACGTGCACCAAGGGTTCGATGCCAAAGTACAGAGAGTCCCGAAGCTTGAGGGTGGGAAGGGCACCCCTGTAGGGTTCATCAAAGTCTTTGTCTTTGAAGATCTCAAGAGTGAAGGGAAAGATGCCCTGGTTGCGGCTCATGATTTCCAAAGGAGAGTTCTTGAGATTGGGCACATAACCTTCAGAGATGGTGTACCGACGTGGGAACTCACAGGTCACGGGGATCAGCAGCTTGCTGGTGCGGACAATGATGTCCCCATTGCTTCCTGGAGTCTGCTTCGGCAAGCCGGTCACCAGATTGGTGGCAATGATTTTATCATTTATTACCTGCAGCAAAGAAAGGAGTTTAATGGGAGATCACCGAGAAAGACCTCTCCAACTTCAGACTAGCAGCTGAGTTTACCTTGTTCAGAAAACTCAAACATAAACCAGCCACTGAAGGTACAGCTTGTAGATTTATATGCTGCAACCAGAATGATGTTGACCCTTACCTATGAACTAAGGGCCTCTATCAGTTTGCTGTCAGCTTCAATGCACTGTACTCCTGCACGAAGCAGAGGAATTTGCTTCCAGTTGCTACCTGTGTGCTAAGATGGGCTCTCTGGTTCCTGACCAGTTGCCAGTACAGCCTTTGAAACATTATTGGGGGACCAGATTCTATCCCAACAGGAGGGTGAAGAGTGACACCACTTCTGCTTTCTGCATTGGAATGACGGTGAAGCCCTCAGTGAAGTGGTAGGGGAGCAGAAAGCAGTACCCATGCCGACAGATGCACACCACTGGAGAGGAGATGGAACAAGCTCACCTACTTGGGGATGCCACCCCAGGTCTGGTCTGAGGCCAGCTGCACGGCAACATGGGAAAACGCCCTGATGGTACAGCTAAATGTACTTTATTCTCCAAGTAACCATAGCCAAGTCCCCAAATCTGAGAGATCTCAAGAGACTGGACAGCAATGGGTATACGTACATCTACAACAGTGCCGCAGGACTTCAAGGAGAAATGGATGTTGACGTGAGTGCCGTTGGATACTCCTTTGCAGGAAGTGTTGATGAGAGAAAGGTCCAGGCCTCCAACCAGGTCCTTTGGGATACTCACCTCGATAGAGCTGGACTTGCACAGCACTGGAACTGGAAGAAAAGTCCCCAAAATAACAGTCTGCACTACAAATCTACCAGGGAGCTGGGGAAGGGATATAACGAATATTACAGGGCGAAAAAAAGGAGGCATCACATGCCACATTTATGATTACTCTTACCATAGTAGTGTCACTACCTATCTTACATTCCCACCTACACAACACAAACCTCCTGAGCTGCCACTGCCTCAGTGCCCACTGTCTCCTGGTGTCGCAATGCCACAAAAGACAGCGAAGATGACCGCTACACTTGCAGCACAAACTTAGCTATGCAGTATTTCCAGCTATACTTACCACCCAGCACAGATCTGATAGATATCTCTTGCACTGCTATGTCCTGGGAAGAGTCTTTCCCAGATACGGATATCAAATTCACCTTTGAATTTTAATACAGATCTCCACGTGAACTTTTTAAAATTAAAATTCCATTACATAAGAAAACATAGAGACTGGACAAAATGAAAAAGAGAGAAGAGGGAATAACCGTCAATAAAAAAGTAATTGCTGTATGTTTCCTTGGGTGTATATATATCTATTCAGTTACATACAGGCATACTGGTGCATATATTCTGGTCTCTTCTCAGCCAGAAAAACAAATCCCCTGCAGAATTTCCATTTATTATATTTTAAAATCACATGACAAAACTTTTTGCAAATACACTAGTTCCCCAAGCTCTTTCCTAAAATTAATTACAATCCCACACCTTGACATTCACATGATATGTCTTCCCTTATTTTTGATGAAGTTCATTACATAAACCAGGATTCTGGACCTTGGATACAAGGCACACTGCTAAAATATGCCTTTTACTCTCCTTAAAAAACTTCTCGTGTCCCAGCTAAGGTGTTTGTAACAGCTACCGTGTACCTGCAGGGAAAATTTTTCACTACAAGTTGATCTTTTCAAGGTGATATGCTAAAATGTACGCAGAGCGCCCAAAGCGATGCGCTCTCATAATGGCATTGTTGAGTTAGAATAGAAAATTAAAGAACGAAGAATTACCATAACTTTTCCTCCATCCGCAGTAGAAGGCAAGCGGGAATAACAGAGCATGTCAAATGGCAAAGCTCACAGGGAGACAAAGGGGCTTTGAGAACACAGTGCAATGCAGAGGTGAAAGTGCTTTGGAGAACTGATTGGGCTCACCCTCATACACTGCAGAGCGTCTGTAAGCCTCCTCATTATCACTTTAAATTCTCATTTTGCTGTCTGCTATTGTTGGCAACGTGTTCCTTGTCCAGCCTGCAGCTCCTTCCTTGGCCTTTCAAAGCACAGCTGCCTGGAGCAGGGGTTATCTTTTTGCACAGACTGCTCAGCAGAACAAACTCTCAGTGCTGGAGAGCCCTGAACCGCTGCTACAAACACAAATCAACTGCGCTATCGTACCCTGCTTCGCTACACATAAAGCTTGGGCATGGGAGACTGGAGAAAAGCATTTCACTATCACACTCCAGAAAGAGGTGAGGTATTAGGATGGTCTGCAAAATTCCAAAGATTTCACCGCTTGGGATATTTGTGGGAAAATTGTAGCCAAGGCTGTGATTTCTAGGGAAGATTATTAATGTTTGTTCTGAATGTAGAGAGAGTGCAGAGGAGGGTTGATAGGCTGCAGATCCAATTGCTTGAGGCAACTGTGCCTGCCCTGCACTGTTAATTGTACTACTATAAACCTGAGTAGATGCCATGAAAATTTGCGTGGTACAGTCCCAGATATATTCTGTCATATCTGCTCAAAATTGCAGACCATTGCGTGGGGACATAAAGTCAGGAAATGCAAAAGAACACGCAATCTCACTTCATGAGACGTCGTACCCCGACGAGCCCCAGCCTGGCACCCGGCAGTGCTGCCGCTCTCATTAGCAGCCTCAGGAAAAAGGACAAACACTGGCTGGGAAATGCACGGCCTTCTAACCCTGCTGGGGTTGCCTCAGGGAGCCAGGATTGAAGAACATTGCTCTTTTCTGGCCTGGATCCATCAATCAGGCCTTCAGTCAGTAAGTACAACCACAGCTCTAGGAAATTCCCATCTCCTCCTCCCCACCTGGCTCTGCTGGAGCAGCGAGCACCACTGAATTGCAAGCTACAGACCCTCTGCTTAACTTTCAGTGCCCTCAGGAACTTCTCCCTGGTCCTCTGCTCCCTGCATACAGAAATGAAGTTCAGATGGAAGGTCTTCCAAGGATAACACTGCCCTTGCCTCTATGCAGCAGAAGCAACAGTCAATTTTCAGATGCTGTCTTGGGCACTTTGCCACGGGACAGCAGAAATAACTGGTACGAGAACGAGTGCCCTGCATCAAGACATAGGAATTTTTAAAGCCCAGTTTGAAGCATGGAAGATTTCAGTTCTAACAGCATAAATTTGTCAAGCAAAACAATATAATGGGAGATGTTAAGCAATCTTAATTGTAAGTGAACACTGCCAAAATCGCCTGTGATGCAAGATGCACCCAGCTGGGCCCTGTGTCTCTATTCTCCTGCCTGGTAAAAAGCACAATGTCTCCAGGCTCTCAGTTTTGGATGATCTGTCACGAGTGGCAAAGCTCCGTTAACCAAAGTGGAAAGGACAGACTAGGAGAACACAACAAAATCAAGAAGAAAACTTCCTTCAGACATGGCTTTGATTTCCAGGGGACAGAGGCTGTCAGGGAGATTTTGTTGACCTACCTTGGCAAGTGTGGTTGTCTTCTGACAGAACAAGTCCTCTCGGACATTCACATTGGTACCTGTCTTCCACTTCAATACAGGTGTGGCTACAGCCCCCGTTGTTATTGTGACAGCCTTCAATTTCTGCAAAAGAAAGAAAAATCAGCACGCCCTGCTCCTCAGGCAGCTGTGCAGGCCCCAACATCTCCTCCTGGCTGACTAACAAACAGTACGATCAACACAGAGCTCAAAGGCAAACAGCATGCTGAGAGCTTGCTTCCAAGAAAATGCAGTGGAAACCTATTTTTAATTGTACAATTTCCTGTGTTTGCCACTTCACCATGAAGTTAACAAGGGATTCTGTGAAAAAGCTTGCCAAATTCAACCACGTGCTGTAACAGACATACATAAGGTGGATGAACAGTCTTCAGCCGGGCCCTTTCTAACTTCTGAGACATCCTCTTAAACTGTATTTTTATGCTGTTTCACACTTGCCTGTGGGTTTCCCAGCTGTGATGGAGATGGGCATACTGGATTCCTGCATCTCCTTTGTAGGCTGAGGATGAAACTCTGCTTGTAGGGGTTTGTTTAGCAGGAATGTTGCTAGTTTGATAGTTTTACGGTTAGAGGTTGGCTACGCTGAGGTGTGTTATCACAGAGACAAAACAACACAAGTTCACAGTGTAAGGTTGATTCCTCTCCCATTTTTTCCCCCATTCTAAAGTGCGGAAGAAAGAGGGCAGCACAGCTAAATTGGGGGATTTGACATCTTTTCTGTTCAGGTGAGGCAATTCTCTGAGGATCTGAATGTTTGTATAAAACATATTCCTAGCCACTACAGCTGCAGAAAAGAGTCTGAAATGCCATCCAAATACATTCTGAAGATCTGAAAATCTACAGCAAGTAATGCCATTTCCAGTTGTTTTTGGCTTTCTAATCTAAAGAAAGTAACAGAGTATTCATGATTGAAAAACAACAAAAAAACCCAAACTTCACTGCTTGATTTTTTTTTTAACACTTTGGGATGAATACTGCTAGATGTTCTCATTAAAACAATAGTATATGTAATACAAACAAATCATAAGTACTAAATATTTCTCCCCAAGCCTGCCATCAGAAATGACTGTGTGGTTTTCACTGAAATTTAAAGAAAATAATGGAAATTCCATACTCAATCCTACACATCGCATGGAAAACAACAATCTGAACACTCCACATGAGTCAAAGTAATGGGTAAAGCATTATAAGGGAAATTTTGAGATACTCTTAACCCTACTGAGCCTCACCAACTCATGTAATCAAGCTAAACGTCTTGCATTTGTTCTTTTTAGCAACAGCAGTGAGGTGGCTCACCAGTAAATCACATACCCTAACAGCTCACAAAGCTGAGGGCACATCTTCAGAAACAAAACTCCCTGTAAAAGTTCTCAGCAGCAGTGTTAAACTCATGAAAAACACCATCCTTCTTACAGAAGGGGAAATCAAATGATATATCAGAGGCCCTAAAATCCCACTGGCAAGCACAGAAGTGATATGAGCTACACTTAATCCCCACTGCAAGGAGCCAAGGGTGCTGCAAGGCAAGGGGAGTGATTTATATTGTTTCCAGCAGCCTGTGAAAGCCGAAACCTCACCTTCACAAGTCTTCCCGTCGCTTCCCAGAGTGCGCCCGATCCCGCACTCACAGCGGTAGGAGTTCTTCAAGTTAACACAGAATTCGCTGCAGCCTCCGTTGTTCTGCTCACATTCATTTTCATCTGCAAAAAACCACACCATCAGAACGTGCCCCCTGGTAAATACACAGCTGGCAAAAAAGGGGCTGCGACGTGGGAGTGCCGGTCAGGCCGTGGACCGGCTTTCCTGGCCTCGTGGCCCGGATCACAGCAAAAGAGATGAGTAACCCCATTAAATGCTCAAGATCACTATCTACTGACAGTAGCAGTGTGTTTTGTCACGCTGTGTCTAACTCAGGAGCAAAGCAGACGTGGGGGGAAACTTCCAAACCAGTTCCACATGCTGAAGGAATTCACGTTTTCATTTATCTTCTCATCCTAAACTATTCCCCTCTCCACTTACGAAGACGTTAAAATGAAGTTAACATGACTTCACTGCATTGTAAAACTAGGTGAATACCAGCATCAGTCAAAAATAAACCCTATTTATTTTTGTATCACACCTGCTACTGCTACATGTGGCCAGCTATCCTACAGCAACTTTAAATGATTCAATCCTAATTTCAAAACAAAGACACAAGAATGAAAACCAGCTGTAAACGTATAAACAAAGCTGAAATCAAAACAAAACATTTTAATGAACCCCATGAAAATTCCCAGAGAAAAGCCATGTCGTGAGGACTTTCATCATTTCGGCTTCTTGTCCCAGTCAGCTCACCGAGGTGAGACCCAACCTGGCACTGGTGCCACACAGGCCACCACAACCATTAGCTGCTCAGGCACACTGTACCAAAGAGGAGATGAAAAGCTCAGTTCTGAGCTACTCACTCTGAAGACGCAGCTCCTCATTGCCCCACCACGGCCCTCCCTGCTCTGCTCCGCTCCTCTGCAAGCCCTCGGCAGAGCTGTGGCTCCTACCTTTCCGGCTCAGCAGAAAGAGCAGTGCCTGAGCTGGCATCCTACACTTTCTGGAGCAGGTTCTGGATAAAGGCTGCAAAATAACCTTGTAATAGGCCTGGACTGAGTTTTTATAAGCTAAAGCAATTTGCCCATGAATAATACCTGCGTCACGTTTCTGTGCTGGCTGCATTCAGCTCTAGATTAGAGCCTTCCGGGGTGCTGAGGGTCTTTATCGAGGAAAAAGCACAGCATATACTTTTGAATCTCTTAGTAAAACTCTGAAAACTCATAATCTTCTCTGCTTTAAAGGCTAAAGTTCCTCTGCCTTTTTTTTTATTTTTTGAAAGGTACTTGGTTTTCTGAGTTTCTCATTCTTTAACCTGATTTAATCTTTCTGTGCAAAAAGTGAATCAAATAGAGAGGAAGGAGCAGTCATTGCTATTGCTGAGCCACAAAACTCTGTGGCCAGAATGCTGAGGTTACTAATCAAGGTTCACACGAGGTCTCACCAAAACAGCTTAGCAGTTACCATTTACCGGATGTCAGAAGCTGAAAACCAAGAACAAAGAAAAATGCTGTTTGAAGAGACAGCTCAGAGATGAGCTCTCCTAGGTATAAGTGGTTCCACGCATACACAGTACCCGCAGCTTGCAGCTGGTGGTGGTGTCTCCTTCCACAAGCAATGTGAATTGAATATTTTTAGCCAAAGAAATGGCTGGAACCCTGCTTGGGGAGGCAGGAAGCATGTCCAGGAGATACACACAGACACTTCCATTTTCACACAAGTGACAGGCTCCACACATGCCCTTCTAACAATATAACTAAAGCTGCTTAAAAAAAGAGGGTGAAGATGGAAAGGGGCACTGGGCAAAGGCACAGAGATGCTGTTAGAAGGTCCTAGAGCTTGGCTTGGTCAAGGGTTGTACCCAACAATTCACCTTGCCGGTTCTCCAGGTTCTATAACACACCGCAGATGTGTCCCTGCTCCTCTGCACCAGTGACAACCAGTCCTTCTGAGACACAGGCTGGTTTTCTTGAGACTGGATTAGGAGGATGCCAAATGGATTTTAACCACAGCTTAGTCCAATATGGATCCAGGTATCCAAAAGGTCAAAGGCAATGTACTGAGTTGGCGGATCCGTGACAGAATGTCAAAGACCTAATCTAAGCCCTGAGTAAGTCTGGAAATGAAAATATAAAACTTAGGATCAACAGTTCTACTCTGGGATTCAAAGAGAAGTCAGCCTGGCACAGGGACGCTCACAGAGCTGCTTAGCATTACTGCAGCATCTTCAGCCCCCCTCTTTGGGTGAGCTGGGAAAGGAAGAATATTCTCCATATAGGAAAGGCTTAGGAAACGCTAATACAGATGTGGTTTCTCTGGAAGGCCGGTGCAGTTGCTGTCAGAGATGTGATTGCGCAATTACCCAGCACAACAGAAAGTCACGAGAAAGATGAGCGAGCCATACAACGAGAGAGGCTGCAGGTAGGTAAAGCAGTGTGATTATTATGGCTGAGGTGTCGTGCCATCTGGCTGTCACAAAGAGAAGCAGCAGTATATAGTTCCTGCCCAGCCTGGCCATGCAGGGGATGAAGGCAGCTCCAGCACACGCCGACAGGCTCAGGACTGCCGCAGGCCTCCCTGCGAGCCTGCCACACATTTACTGAGTGCTGGTGCTTGTCAAGGGCATTTCTGTGCCTGGAAGTCTTGCAGAGAAGCAGCCAATAGATGCTTTTAATTAGCTGAGAGAGCTATGTCAGCCACTGGGCTGCAGAGATGCGGAGCAGCTTCAGCAAAACCTTTCTGTAGAATCAGTGGGAGCAAGTATAAATCTGCAGCAGGGCCAGGCTGCTCCCTCCACAGATTGTAAGGACTGTGGCCCTTACCCTGATGCCCACAGACAGAAGGAATGTGAAGAAAGAATCCACCCACGCCTGCTTTGTTCCGCATGAAAGAAACTTATCCGGCATACCGCCTGCTGGAGCAAGGCTGCTCTCAACTTCTCCACCAAACCAAGCCTCAGACTCCCACTTCCCCTGAAAACTAGCACCACTTCCCACCTCTTCCTATCCACGAGTGTGGCTCTGCAGCTCCCCAAAACCCATCCCATCCCAGCCACTCCACAGACCATCTTTCCTCCTAAGAGCTCGCAGCCCAGGTGCTCTCGTTCCAGCCCACGCACAACCACAGCCGTCCTCACCTTAGAGCTTCATGGGGATTCCCTCACAAATCCCTGAAGCCCAGATTCCCTGCTCTGCTCTCACTTACAGCCCTCTACCTCCCTCCCGGTCACGTTAGTCTCTGTCAGTGCAGTCATCCAGTGCCAGCCCCCTGAACACCACCTTGCCATGCTGCCTAGAACCACTGAGGCTGTGCTGTGACCTGCAATCCCTTGGCTCTCCTCAAACCCCAGGCCCTGGACAACGCCCCACAAGGGCAGTAAGCATGGTGAAGCTCAGTGCATAGCCCTATGCCAGCCAGCAACACTCATCTTAGAAGAAAGAGACATTCAACAGAGTGAGTGAGAGGAAATCTCCAATGACAGACTGCACAGCTGCTCCTGAATACCAACGAGGCTGTACCGTGATCTTGCAAAGAGATTCTGCTAATGAGAGTGAAGCTGCTGCCTTTGGCAGCTGGACCATGCAGAAAGCAAATTTGGCCTCTGCACACGCGTAGCTCCAGGGGCACCAGAATGTATTCAGTCACGGGATATTGTATCTCACCCTGTGGGGAGAGATCTGGGACCATTTACAGAATCAAAGACCTGTTCTAGGCAGCAAAGCGGAAGAACTACTCTCAGGATACTTCTCCTTTTTTGTACTGCTTTGTAAGACAGTGGATTCAGATGTGAGCAATGAAACAAAGGGAAAAGAAAGCGCCAGTAACTGACACAAATGATTTCCACCCTTACCAAGACATGTCTGCCCATCAGGTCCTAGTGTTGTCCCCAGGGAACACGTGCAGTCGCTGGTGTCCAGGCAGGAGTCCTGGCAATCCACCACATCACAGATGTCATAAAAATCTGGGGCATGAAAAGAATGTTGTCAGCACGAAACACTGAGCATGCACCAAAAATACTGTATTTGTACCATCCTGTGCCGAGTCCATCAGTCACAGACCCATCCTGGGTTAGGAAAGCTGAACCACTGAAGCTGATGAGAAACCATCTAGTTTAATTACTGTAAATCAGAGGTTCAAATTTTGGCTTTGGTAGCATGCCAAGACAAACCACAGGGCCCCCAGAGAACGTTAAATTGCTGTGGCCAGGTCAGCTACGCATGATTTCCTCTAGCTGAACAAAGGCTAGAACTCACAGAGGGAAAACAGTCAAATCTCTTGGCCACCACCTGCACTGCATCACCTGGCAGGTTTCTGGGTGAGAAAGCCAGAAACCAGCCACCATCTGTCTTGGGTGTATGGGTGCTCACTGCCTGCTGCATCTCAGGGAGGAAGGGGTTTCAGAAAAGCGATCTCGGCAGTTACTTACGCCCACAGTACGCATGGAAACAAATGCTAGGCTTGGTTAAGTGATACACGTAGTACCCGCCCGGACACGCCTTGACATCGATCGTGGTATTCCAAAGGCAGCAGTTCCCATTGAAGCTGGCACAGGCTTGGCGTGGGACGACGCCATCCGACTCTCGGGGGTGGCTGCCGTTCAGCCAGATGGGAGCGTGGGTCCCACAGTGGTTCTCCGGGATGCAGAAGGTAGGCATGGCGTCGCCAGCCATGCCGGTGAAGCGATACCACTCTCCGTCGATTTGACTGTCGCATGTCGGCTGGCCGTGGGAATCGTTTATCTGATGATCCGTGTTCCTCCAGGGCTCGTTCAGGCTGATGTAGGCAGAGCAGGGGTCCAGGGCTGAGATACGCAGGAAGAGACAGAAGAGAACTGATAGTTATCAAATCAAGTTGGTGACTGATAATTACAAGGAAAACAAAATAATTTATTTCTCTATTCCTGACTTAACAGAATCATTGTGATAGAGAACCCCGGGGGAAAACAGTGATACCAGCTAACTAATTGCCTTATGGAAGGTTCTGACAGCTTGTTTTAAATGTCTTGGATGAAAAAGTAAATTAACAGAGCTCTTACAACATTATGCAACAGTCTGACTTGCTGTTTAGCTGCTGTAGAGTATGACAGGGAAAAAAAAAAAAAAAAAAGAAAAAAGATTTTGCCATAGGAAATATGTCCTGGTAGCACTGAACGAAGCCTAGGACATCGTCCCTTTGGTCAAGTGCTAACAGAGCATCTGCAAGCCCTTCCTGAAGTCACTGGTAACTCTCCCACATGCCTTAGGGAAGAGGAGCAGACTTCAGACGGGTTACGCAGCCTCTCTAAAAACCCATCCATAGCCCATGTCAGCGCTCACAATTCAGTTGCTATAACCACAAGCAAGAGATCAGCTCGCAAAGCATCAGTTAAAACATAAACCTCAAGATATGCAACGGGAACGCTACATTTAAAGTATACAGAAATAAAATATTACATTTCAATTATTAGACCTCTATACAATTGTAAGCAATCTCTAAGCATAATTTATTAGTGCCTACTCACTTCAGGGTACCATCTTTAACAGTTAAATATAAGAACTGCTATTCCAGGTCACAATGAAGTTGATTTATGGCCCAGCAGGCTATCTCTAACCAAGAGCGTACGCTTAGAGAGATGAGGTAGGAGAAAGAGACCCTGCTCCATTTACCTGGGGTTTTTTTCTCCGCTGTCTCTCCTATAGTATGTTTATGCCAAGGTCAGTTGAAAGAGCTGTAACTCTAACTGTGCACTTTGCAAAATTCTGTGGCAGGGCACAAGAGGTGGCAGCCCCCTGTGTTTAAAGATCCACTTAGATGTCCCCTGCTGTCCTTCAGAGACCCCGTCCCCGACGTCCCTCTCTGTCAAAAGCTAATCACCTCTATGATTCACAGTATCTGTGTTGTGGTTTGCTGTGATGTTGCTGCCTCCCTGCATCTGAAGCAGCTTCCCAAAATATTTATTATCTTCAATCTAGAGAGCATGAACATCTGAATCAGGACCTTCCGGGGAGGAAAACGTTCAACTCTTTATGCAGCCATGTTCCTTGCAAGCCCACAAACCCTCCTGGTCTCCATAGGAGATCAGATGTTTTTGAGAGCAAGACATAAACACACAGAGCTCCTGGTATATCCATGTCTGTTCATGCCGTGCTCAAGGAGCGTGTCGCTTTTCTGAGGCCTTTCTGAACCTTTTACAAACAATTAAAACATAAGAATACCATAGGGAGAAAAAATTGAAGAACTGAAGTGTTCATTACATTTTCAGTCTTCTAATTAACCCTGATTTGGCAGCTTCCTCACCAAAAGTCCAGAGGTTTCATTTTAAGTTACATTTAATACCCCATTAAGCACCACTTACCCGTGACTAGCTGCTCCCTATTAAGCACAATGAATGCTAATGCTGTCTTGAGTAAGGAAAATTGATTACTATTTGCTAGAATTAGGCTAATAAACCCAATCATTCCGATTAAATGCATCTCAGACTGGAATATCCTCTACTTCCCGCACCATATTCCTGTTTAAGTTCAGGCAAACGTTCTTGGTTCATTTTTAATATTCGCTCACTGACTTTGAAGTGGGAACTACAAGTGCTTCAGAGAACGGACTTCAAGTCGCCCTTATTTAGCTGCATCCTCTGTAAATATCCGTCTCACTGACACACTACCTTGTACCTTCTCACAAATAAAACGTCCGCCTTGACAAGCATCCTTACACCATCCTCAGCCATACACGCATTTTGTTTGGCCTCGAATCCAGCGCCAAAAGCAGGAGCAAGCTGCTGTAGTCAGAGTGCTGCAGAGCTGCAAGCTGGCACGGGGAGCGCAAGTCTGGGTGATGAAGGGGATTTCTAGTGCCAGAATTCACAAGGCATGCAGAAGAGCTCCCACTCCCACCATAAGTAGCCCCTACTTCTGAGCAGCGGAGGAGGAACCGCAGCAGGAATCTCTGATATCAGACATTCACCAAGCAACCCCTCGCGTGCTCTCGATTTCACTGCCTCTCCTTGGCCACAGAGAGCAGCAGCACTGTTAAATCCCATCCTCCAAAAGCTTGCTTGACTTCCTGTGACAGGAAAACATGGATCCTGCCTTTGGACGTACCAGGAGGTCAAGAGCTGAAAAAGAGCTTCCTCTGGGCTTCCCCCATGTAACTCACTTGGTTTCCACAAGATGAGTTGGTGTGGCTTTAGGGTAAGTCACTGACTAAGACTGAAAGGTTTTTGCGTCGCTAAAAGCCAAATGAGGCGAAGCGAGGAATGCCCTGTCAGCTTCCCAGCTGGGCAACACCAAAAATACACACACTCTCATTAGCTTTCATGTAGTTTAATTAACTTTATGAAATATCCTTTGCAGTCAGACTCTGAAAACACTCATCTAGGGAGATCCCGTTGTCTCCTAAACATTCAGAAGATAATTTAAAGACAAAGTTTACTGAGATGAACATGCAGCAGCTTTGAGGGAGCTGGAAGAAGGCATTTCAGGGGGATGGGGTAGCACGCGTTCCCATCTTTTATTTCTCCGAGAGCTTCAGGTGGGAGTGAAGTGGAGGCAGAGAAGCAGAAAAACCAGACAGTGCTCTTTCAAACACTGCAGACCCGCAACGGCCACCCTCAGATTGCCAGGGCTGCCCCAAGCCAAGCTCCCTGCAGACACCAAGCAATCATTGGCAGCACAGTTTACTGAAAACTAGTTTGAGTTTTACAGAAAAAAACCACTACAAAAATATAGAAGCAACCAATCAACCTCTCATCTCTTCTCCTCAGACAACAAAAGCATGGGGGTTTTGCACAAGACTCCAAGTCCCTGTCTCCAAGTCCCTCTGGTTTTCATTATTCTTGGCTCAATTTTTTCCTCCCCAACACTTGTTGCGTGGCCTTGAGCAATTCAGCCTGACACGCATTAGCTACGAAGTAAAACTTTGCAATTTGTAATCTTGATGATATCATTAGTTCTCTAGCTGACACACTAGCATATATATCAGGTGACAAACCAGGTTCTAGCACGCATTCCTAAGCCCACCATTCTGCAGAGAGATTAATCCTGTGTGTATTGTGTAATGGGAGATCTCTGCTCTGGTACAAGCAAGCAATGAAAGGAGCAGCACTGCATTATGACACTAAATTCAGTTAAGATTTGTCAAAGAAGCGGGTGAAAAAGTAGCATGATATCTACTCAGTCTCTCCCGTGAAAGGAGAGGAAAAATCCCACAGTGCCTTGGCAGCAGAGATTCTTCCAATACGGGAGCCTTCGTGCTCTGTGACAGAAAGATCTTTCCAATTAAAAAGAATTTCACAGCACCTTCAAAGAAAAAGGACGTTTCTCACGTCTTCTAGTCTTTCACCAAGGCTCAGCATGAACCTTAAAGATGGCAAACAAACAAGCTTGGAGGCGATGCCTCTTTACTCACCCATTGAAGACACTGGCTGCAACTGGATGACAAAGCAGATGCAGAAAAACAAGTACTGGAACATCCCACTCAGCCAAGGAACAAGCTACTGCTCGATTAACAGAGGCTTGAAAGCCCTTGCATGCACTGTGGCTCTTGCAGCCTTCCTCTCGGTGGAGGTTCTGATCCCAAGCTTTCTGAAGAGCAAGCGTGATAGCTCTCCTGGAACTTTATCAGAGGAAGAAGCTGAAGGGATGTGGGGTACAGCTCCAGCCTTGACCTTCGCAGAGCAGCTCTGCCCCTTATTGACAACAGAGATGGACTTACTGACCAATCTTGTTTTTTGGACTCAACCCGCTATTGTTTTCTGGTCCGACTGCCCCACAGTGACACCTCCGCTATCTTATCCGGAGAAGAATTCTAAACAGGGGACACCCGGACATCCCAAAGGGACAGAAAAGAAGAACAGATGGGTGCTTGTTGTTATCTCTGCTCCTTCCACAAGTCATATGACTTTATGGCTCCCCGCAGGCAGAAAACACCAGCTAGAGCGCCTTAACTGCAGGAAATATCAGCCAGAGGAGGACAACTGACCCTTCCGAGCAGAGATTGCAGGGGAGCACTTGGAGCAGGGCTACAATGGGAACATCAGTCAAAGTGAAGGACTGGTGTCCCACAGGGAAATAAACTGTTCCCATGGTACACAACGACCCTTTCCACTCCCAATCACACAACCTGACAATTGCAGCAAGATTATCAAACGAGGCAAAGACAGACATTTTTCTGCAGTAGTCTTATGATTTCTGTCTTTAAAAAACAAAAACCAACCAACAATCAAGAAACCTAACGTTACCGAATTAACTTCCATGCAAAACTGAGTAACTGAGAACCTCTGCCTTACTGGTTCAAACCAAACCGGGTTGAGCTGCAGGGCATAACCACGTGCTCTGGCTATAGGTGAGATGCAGCACACAGATCTGTTCTCTACTAAAGCAAACCAAGCGCCGCAACTAGCAGCGAGACACCAAAGGCAACGTGAATAAGCAGAAATGGATCTTCCCTCTCATCCCACTAGCTGTAGCTCTTCTGGAGAACAGATTTAAAAGCTCTGTTTCTAACATATACATATCTACAGGTCCCTCCTTATTTATGAACAATGGTCATATAGTTCTCCTCCAGGAAATCACCTGGAGAAAGCTCTCCATCAGCAAAGAGTACAGCTAAGCTGACAGTAATCGCACAATCAAGCAAGTGTAGGCATTTCCCCCTTTCCTTTGCACTCTGCATTTCTACAGCAGGCTAGCGTTTGGTGCGCTAGCTTCAAATCCCAGTAGGAAAAAAAATTGGCTCCGTTATTTTCATGCAATAAGGAATTGGGTATTTGCCTGCTTTGTAGAGACTGTACATTATAGAGTTCTCAATGGCCTCTCTGTCCGGGTGTTCCCCTGGCAATATGCTGCTCAGCTCCAGCTCCGCCCCAGCAGAGTCTTTTTCAGTGGTGAATGACTCTAGGAAACAACAAAAGCAGCTTTATAAATGACTGTCATTGCTCCCACTATCAAAAAAAAAAAAAAAAGCTTTCTGGCTATATCGTGCTGACAGCTGTGCAGTGCCAGAGAAGTTTTTTCAACAACAGGAAAGGAGAACAAATTCACTACACAAAGCTAGTGAAGCAGATAACCCTCAAAAGGTGACTATGTGAATTCCCAGAAGAAAAACTAAAATTGAATGGAGAATAATACAGCAAGCCACAGGAAGTTATATTTTGCCATTTTCATTGAGAGGTTGATTCATACTTAAGCTCCTGAGTAAATAAAAGCGACAAGCTTGAATTGAATTTTCTGTTTCTGTTAGAGGTTTAGATATTTCTCTGAACCGTTTCGTTACCAGCTGCTTTTGTTTCTGTAGGTGGTACATCAGGCCTGACACTAGTAATGTTTTTACAGTGATAGGTAAGTGACTAACAACCAACAATTAACATAGGGAAATGCACAGCATCACAGCAGTTGTGAGCCTCAAAGGTCTCACAGACTCTTTTAAGTTCTCCAAAAGGGATTAAAGCAGGAGATGCCCCAGGACTCCCAGAGACGATGCTATTCCACGTCACCATAACAACCTAATTCAAGGAAACAGTCTAAAGCTAGAGAAGATTCAGTCTGCTGCCTCCAAACATCTTTGAGATCCACAGGAAAGACAGAGACCATCTCAGTCTTCCAGAAGAAGCACCAGCAGACACAACTCTTCTATCAGCACTCTCTCTTTACTTTGCAAGTTGTTTCAGGTGATATACATCACCCCAGTTCCCCCACAAACAATAGTAGCCCCTACTACTACACCACAGGGATCTGGAGCTATTATTCCTGAGAGGGGAAGGGAAAGGGACAAATCCAAACAAAAAACTGCCCTCCCAGAGATGTGAGGGCTTTACTATCTTTATGCAAGGAACTTTAATTCTTCAAGGCATGAGCTAGGCTGGAGAGCCTCAACATTTGTAACGGACAAAGATGCTTTAGTGTTTGCTGACGCTGGCCTTATCTTTGTCAGAGCCACCTCTCAAGACACACTGATGTTTGACTAAAGTGAGGTGTGTGAGGAACAGCCCTTGGTGCAGGAGTAACTCCTGCAGCCTGCCTAGAAGCAGCAGGCGGAAGAGCTAATCAGCGCTTCCTGCCGCAGGGAGAGAGGAGAACGCGACACGCAACAGGATCCCTCATTGATTTGAGGATGTGTGTTCACAATAAGCCTTGACAGGGTGCTGAGATGGATTGCATGAGTGTCAAGGACTTAGAGATAGGCTTTGTTTCTGTAAACAACTTGTCTCAGGACATAGCGCCAACTGGAAGGGCTGTTGAGATCAGGGAGCGAATGTGAGTTTGGTGAAGTACAAGCAAACTCAACACAGTAAACCAGTGAGACCCCATTAAAATCAGGCAAGTACATAGCTCCAAGTAAAGAGCACCAGTTATTTCCTTTCCCTTAGTGGAGCCCCAAGGTGTTTTAAGAGTGTTTTTCCACAGGTCTTACAGAATCCAGTGTTTTTTCCACGATCCTCCATTTCTAGCTGGAGGAATTTGGGCACAGACAGCACAGCCACAATTATAAAACCAGTCTGAGCAGAAACAGGAGTAGGATTCATCTTTTACAAGTTCACAGAGTCAAAATGACACAGCATAACACCAGCTCTCCCATACTTCAGGGCTTAGATATGCTGCAAGTTTCATTTCCATTCTTGCATTTTACTTTTCACCCCTTTAATTTCAGTATAGAAAGAAAACTGATTTTTCTTGAAAGGGAATAATTTGAATCTTTCGGGAGAGGTAGACAAATACTTAAGATGTAAAAAGATCCTTCCTATGTGAAAATGAAGTCATACAGTGTGGCACAGAGGAACGCAGTTTGCATTGACAACTCCACACAAAAACCACAGAGGAGATAAAGAAAATTGTTCTACTGGCTCCAAAATATAGGGCAACTTGGCCAGCTTCACTCAACTGACATAGTGCCAAGGACTGACAGCCAACAGCAGCTTCAGAGCATCACACAAACCCTCCTAGAGCTAACGTGGAAGTGTAAGAACTTGCAGCACAGTGATCATCATCCCTGCCTGCCAGGCTGAAAGGGATACAGGGGAAAAGAAAAAGGGTTTCTTCTTTGCTCTTCAGGAAAAGGAGCTATGAACACCTCCCCTGGAGACAGTGGAAGGCAGAGCCTCGCAGGCATGGCAAGAAGGGAACCCAAGACATTTGTCCAGACAACATGAAACTTGACATGTTTATTTGCAAGCTCCCTCACAGAAAGAGAGGGGAGAGAGGTTACACAAACGAGTAACAAAATTGGGAGAAAAAGCAGCATCTGAACACCGCAATGCACGCTGCTGTTTGTCCTTCATAGGGTCTTCAGAATGCAGTGTTATATTAAGACTCAGGCAGCACTACCTGCTTTTAAGAAGTGCTGACAGTGACACCGGACCCTATTACCTGCCTGGCTGTCTTATTTCAGGGTACAATTGTAGATTTTTCCACATCATCTCTAGAACATTACAGCATGTGCAGGAACAATTTTGTCAGAGCACTTTCTTGTTTTCAAAAATATGGATTGTGGTGCTAGATGTCAAAATCTTCAGTTGTTCTGGATGCCAAAATGGACGTCATCTTACGCAACTGTTCCAAGCAATTTGTCTGGGGAGGGCAGCAGCTAATCCGTACACAGCAGCAGGCTAAGGGCTGCTGGGAGGAAGAGGGTTTGTCAGCATTGCTGAACTAAATTTACACAGTGATAAAGATAAGTCACAACAACTAACAGCTTCCAGCCCCTCCTCTCTGACTTAAAACAGCCAACTCTCTCCTGTGTTTTTTAAAGAAGTGTCTAATCATGGATTTTTAATTTTTTTTTTTAAACAGTCAATGGACATGATAAAGATCTTCTGGCACCAAAGGTCCCATTCTAACATCCCATAAAGTTAGGCCAAAGTACAGCCTGCTGATTCCCCAAGTTAATGAACAAACAACATGTCACCATGACAAATCGGACCACAGCCATTCAAGGGCCCAGAAAGAAAGTGACTGAAGCTTAAAACTTCAGTTTTCTTCTGAAAACAGCACTTGAATGCAATATAGAAATATACCGACACCGCTTGGTACATTCTAGGTTGCTGGGCATTACATGTCCATAGATATTCTTGTCCTGCAACCTGCCACGTGTCTCCAGATTTTGTCAGCCTCCACAGAGAGCTACTATGCTGGTCAAACAAAGGCAGATCTTTGTTAGACCAAACATCTCTACCTCACCACCTCAACTGCTCCTGAGATCCCTG